>JAURVB010000976.1:0-182500 GCA_033002965.1 Piper betle
CTCATATATCTGATAACTTATTCTGTTCTGCTGTGTTCATGACGTTATCATCATATACTTGGGTACGCATGACCCTCATAGCTCATACACGCGACCGGCGTCGACTCGGTACACGTGTCCTGAAACCGACTCAACTCGAAAAATAACGGTCGACCCGACCGGTTCTGAATATAAAACCCTAACTCGAATCGTGGGTTTTACATAGTCGGTGCTATCCGAGTGGTGGAAACAACTTACTAGTGTTAATCCTTATTAGAGTTGAAGGCAAAGATCAAGCTATGGTGCATGAAGTGTGTCAGGTGACCAAGGTGTACTAGTGAGTTCTAGGATTTGAAACAAGCAAGTACCGGTACTTAATGAAGCGTATCGGCATTATGATCAATAACGAGTACCAAGCATGTCATTACCTCGGCAAGAGGAAACCTCAGAGTCGTACGGGTTCCAGGTGGTAGTTCGTGAGGTGTGATGACTGAACACCGGGCTGAACAGATACAAGCGTGCATATTGGCGGAGCGAGGTTGATGGACTGAGCATATCGATATAAATGTCAGGCGTACCGAGACGAGTAGCGTAGCAGTATGTGGGCGAGCACGGATACGTAGACGTGATCGAGCAAATTACCGGGATTACGGTATTTGGGTCGAGTTACCGAGCAATGCCGTAATACCAATATTTGGAGCTTGCAGTTTACTGGAAGTGCCAAGAGAGGGGACCATTGGCCAAGACTAGTTGGTTCAAACCAGGAGGGTTCGACCATGTAATCAGCATGCACAGTAGGATATGGTTGAGGGGATTTGCCAATAAGGATGATGATAATGTTGATAGTTATCAGGATCAATCCTTAGCCAATGGTGGAGGTTGGTTGCAACTAACTCCAGAAGATATGTATGATAGACATGGAGATATGCCCCATCTGCATGGAGATAAGGATGTCAATGTCAGATGTAGGTTGTTGGAGACGTGTATAAGATCTTCCCGGAGTTGTGGATAAATACGAAGGTTTTATATAAGGGGGTATCCTCTTGTGTAAAAAGCAACGGAGGAAACTTGACTAACATACAGGTGATGGACTTATGCAACAAACAAGTGGAGGAAGAATTTGGACTGGAGTGTTCTAATAAGACTCCAAATGAGAGATTGTTAATATTTGTTATTATGAATATTAATGATATATAGCTCATGGTCACACTCAGAATACTGAAGGAATCTAGGAATACAAATTGTGGTGACTATTTGTTGTTTTATAGAAGATGAAAGGCTTTAAATTATCTCTATAAATATGGATCTCGTTTCTCTTATTCTAAAAATAAGCCAAGACAAGAAAAGACAAAATGTGAGAGATAAAACAAAAAGGGATATAAAGATGAAACAAAAGGGAAATAGAGATAAGAAGGGGGAAATATATTATTTACCAGTTTAATCTTTAATCTTATACAAAGTATTAAGAGAGACAAATCTTATAATATCAATTGTATAGGTTGGGTGAGTAATTTTCTTATATATCTCTATATGTTTGACGATTGTAATCTTTGTACAATTTCTATATGTTTGACAATTATAATATTTGATTGTAGTAGTAAATTATTTATTGTTATTCTGTAGCTTTTGACCCTCGAGAAATGAGGGTTTTCTACGTTAAATCCATGTTCTTTTGATTTTATTTTATTTTATTTTTCATAAATTATTTTTTAAAATTTTGTGTTCGTTATTATTGATATCCGACTTAAAAGGATTTTTTTACGACAATAACATGTGTGGGCACCCGACATGTTTGTCCCGGTACGAGCATAACCCACGATGGCCTTCTTACTTGTTGACTGCCTGTTATTCCATTTAAGAGAATTTGGCATTTTGCTTTTGCTCTTTATTTCTCCCTCTGGCCTCTGTCTACCGAACCGGTGAGGGTGTGTGCACTTGGTTGATGGTCTTGGAAACACGTCGGCTGCCATTGACTATGCAGGAAGTGAACTCCATTTGTTCACCCTTTTTGAAGGATGGCAAACATTGACCCTCATTCGGCCAAGCGCTGTAGCAGAAAACTTAGTTCTACTATTTAAAACCAGTTGAAGCTTATACCAAACTTGGGTCTGAATCTCCCCTCGGTCAAACATAAGGCACCATTGTACTAAGCAAGGGGAGGCAAGGCTTACTCCCTGCCTCTGATGCACAAATCGGCCGATTTTGCGGTGGAATTGGCTGATTTAAATCGGATCGGCATCGCACCAATCTGATTTTAGGGCCGAATCAGTCGGCCCCGAATCGCCCGAGTTCGGCCGATTCCGACTGATTTAACTCAGAATCAGAATCGGTCGATTTAAATTAGAATCGGTTTTTTAAAAAATTATTAAAATACCCTAGGTATGATTTTTATTAAATTATTTAAGCATGGGTAAAATGGTAATTTGGATTTTAAAAAACCTAAAATCAAACCCGCTCCCCCCACACCACCGCCGCTCGTCCGCCCGCCGCCGCCCCGTTTTTGCCCTCCGCTGTGCGTCCCCGACTCTGGGCTCGCCGCCGACCTCGCAACGTCGCCGCCGACGTGTGGCTGAACCGAATCGGGCTGTGACGCACGAATCGCCACCGACTTCGCCACCGACTCTGGGCCGCCGACTATTCGTCCGACCGGGCTGTCGACATCCTCCAACATCGCCACCGCGAGACTTGCCGCCGACCGGGGAGGCGGCGGGGGGTAAAGAGCGGAGGGTGGCATTCTCGTAATTAAAAATTGACTCGAGTCTAACTCGAGTTAAAAATATTAATTAATTTTAAATAATTTTAAAAAAATCTTAAAAAATATTTAAAAATATTATAAACTATAATACACAGAGTAATATCAAAATAACATTAATACCTAATCTTAATATATTTATATTATGAATTGTCAAATTATTATTTGGACTGATTCAACTGAACCGATTCTTGGCCGATTCAGACCGATTTCGGCCTATTCAAACCGATTCCTATGATTACGATTCCGATTTCGATTCATGCAACCGTGATCCCTATAGACGTGCTGCTTCAAATGAAGTGGATTGAGATGATTGCTTCGTGTAGAGTTTGGTGTTTGACCGTTGCGCTTACCTAAGGCTAAAGACCCATCAAGCTCAGAGTTCTGATGGAATCCGATCAATAAACAATGACAAGCATCATTTTTAAACAGCCATGTAACAGAAAACAAATGCAGATCAGTAGCGTGTGGAAGGCATACCCACGCATTGGTAGTGTTAGGTACTAAGCAGCAAGTTGGTCTGAACGCAAGCATGTACCAGCTATTGTATTAGTGTATGTACTTATATATTACTATAAAAACGTGGCTAGCTAGAGAACCCTGGAAGTGTATAATATGAAACTTTGCTGGCCCTTCATCAGAGGGGTAACTCGATCAATGGCAGAAAGCTTAAAGTTTTTATTCCTGCACGTTTTGCGTAGTCCCCACAACTGACTGTGCCCGATGCTGGACAAATCTGCGACTCCAATAATGTATGGGAGCTAGCAAAACTAGCCCCCCTTTCTCTCACCACATAATCTAGCCGTGGCGTCTCACCCATCAAAGCAAATACACATCTCCTCCATACTTCATACTAGTTAGCAGTAGCAGCAGCTGTAGAAGTAGTAATAGTTCAAGTTTGTGAAAGCTTCCTGTCACACATGCTTCCATGGTTTCTCCCAGACCTCCTCCATTGCCCTCACTATTTAAGTTCTTGTTGCAATTAATATGCTGTAACTGATGGTCAGCATCTCATCCGGTCTGGAGCTGCAAGAAGGCAAAGGATTATACGCGAATAAGAATTTACTTCTCCACAGCCGAATGTTGGCTGTTGGGAGGAAATTGAAGTGAAGCAAAGAAGGGGACAATGGGGAAGAATTGAGTTGGTGGTTGAGTGGTTAGATAAATCTGTAATACTGGTACTGCAACACCGCTATCATACCATACCAGTAAACATTACCGCCACCAGACCTGCTTTCAAACGACACAAATATCCTCCTCTTCTACTGCTGCTTGCTGATTTCGGCTGCCATGGAGGGGCTTCAAGGACCAATGGACCCCTGTGTAAGTAGTAAATGCATCACCTTTCTTGCACACAATCTGAGCTATAGCACTTACTTCCTTCTTCCACAAACATGCACAGCAGAAAACAGAGTTCGAGCTATGCACTTTTTTTTCTTCTTTTTCATGAATTCCAAAGTCGATGATGGTGGTGGTGTTGTTGCAGCAGCTCCATCAAGGATTCGAGTTCTTGGAGGAGAAGGCCGCCCACCATGAACTGTACTCCGAAAGTGGAAGCTTCGCAGGCCACCCCTTCACAAGCTTAGCATTTTCCGACCGAATGCCGTTCCATCAGATGCTAGGCGTCGAGCCTCTCACCCCGCCGTCCCCGCCACCGCCGCCGGGGAGCTTCATCCGGCGGCAGCACCAGCTACGGTCGGCGGTGGAGCTGGAGAGCTGCATCACGCACGCGTCGGAGTCCCACTCGTCGGTGAACTCGGAAACGAAGGAGCTGCAGTACCCGCTCGGCGTAGTCATCGCCGGCGAGGCTCCGGTGGCAGCGAGGTGGAAAGGTGGAAGCTTGGGGAGGGAGAAGAGGAAGTGGAAGAGGAAGTGGGCGAGGCCGGAGAAGAACAAGGAGGAGGTGGAAAGCCAGAGGATGTCGCACATCGCCGTGGAGCGCAACCGGAGGAAGCAGATGAACAACCACCTCAACGCCCTCCAATCACTCATGCCCCCTCCTTCATCCAACGAGTATGCAAAACCCCCACCCCAATCCGCCATGACTCCCATCTCCCACCTTCTTCATCAATGGCGACTCCCCCTTGTTGTTGTATACAAAAATCCAATCTTTTTTTCGTGTCTTTCGCAGGGCGACCAAGCTACCATTGTCGGCGGCGCCATCGACTTCGTCAAGGAGCTGGAGCAGCTCCTCCAGTCACTCGAGGCAGAGAAGCGTCGGCGGAACTCCGACGACACCGCACCGTTCCATGACTTCTTCGCCTCGCCGCAGTACAGAGCTTACTCTGGCTCCCTGCGGCATACCTTTGGCCGCCGACGAGGCCGGCGGCGGCGAGTTGACGGCGGAGAACAGGGCAGCGGCAGATGTGGAGGTGAAGGTGATACAGAGCCATGCGAACCTCAAGGTGTTGTCGCCGAGGCGGCCGGGGCAGCTGCTCAAGGCCATTGCCGCCATGGAAGAGCTCAACCTCACCATCTTGCATGTCAATGTCACCTCTTTGGATCAGTCTGTTCTTTACTCTTTCAATCTCAAGGTATCATTTCTCATGCATTCATTATCATCATCATATCACAAAAATCTGAGTAATGAGATAACATAAATGAATCATATATGAACTACATCACTGACCTGACCTGCATGTTCTAACAATTCTCTTTCAATCTCAAGTATCAATTGTCATGCTTTCATCGTATATGTTTATGACAATTCAATTTGTTTCTTAATAACAAGATAATAAAAATGAGCTGATAATCACTCACCTGCATGTTTTTACATTGCTGTTGTGTAGCTCCATTGTTTTTGTTTTGTTTGATACATGGAATTTGAGATGGGTAAGTAAAGAAAGTTGACACATTCTTGTTCGAACAATGTCACTAACCTCTGCTTGTTCTAGTCTTGCCTCTGCTTTGGAAAAAAAACTCTAGGATTGTAAGATTAGATAATGGTCTTGCTTCAAATATGAGATATGATGATATGGGTAACTGATGAATAAAGCTAGTTCTTCAATCTGATCATATGATAATGCTAAAAATCTAACACAGTGCGATCAATTTTTTTTATGCGGATGGTGAAGCAGATTGAAGAGGATTGCAATTTGGCTTCGGCCGACAAGATAGCTGCTGCAGTATACCAGATTTTCAGCTACATTAACACTGACTAAAGACCATGGGGGCCTGGATGTACAATCCTCCCCTTCATTTGTTTGGTTCTTTCACCATTAACCCTTTTGCATCTGGAGAAGAAAGAGGTGACCGACGACTAACAGTAGTGAAAGAAAGAGAGCAGAAGCGTGCTTTGATCTGATGTTTTTAACTCGGCCCATTTTTTTCTACTCATGCTGCTAATGTATGTAAGTGGTTCATGTCTGCTCTGTCAAGTTACAAATTTCCCATCATCCTATCTGCTTGTTCTGTATTTGTCCACTCTAATTGGTGTTTGGGATCACCATTGGACAAGAAAAATCTCAAATCGATATCGCTGCCTCTTGAGTCTCAACCACCGTATCAATTTGGTGGAAATTGCCAGTCCATTGTTGGATCATCCAACGATTCCAAACCATAAATGCAAATTTTATCAACAACATATTACGTCATTGTATCGTAATGCAAACGTGCACTTGCCCACATCCAGCACTGGAGGGTGGTGGGTCATGGGCTTGTGTATTAATAATGAACAGCGTTGATTGAATTTCATTTAGCTTAATAATAATGCACTTCATAAGTCATAAAACTTTTGACTGAACAGTTGACATATGGATACATGGTAAATGGCCATAGTTATTTTATTTGAGACGCCAATAGATTCTAATTCTTAAATAAATACTCCACATAAATCAATACCAAGGCAATTAATAAAAATATATAAAAATAAGGCTGGCCCAATTTCAATCAAAATCTCACACCTTGTTACCTTCAAACTCGAATTGAAAAACAAACAATGCTATATTTAAAAATATATTATAGTATGCACATGTATAAGTCATGTGATCATGTTTATTAAACCTGGGAAATCAAAGTATCTTAGAACTTTCTTACTAGTAGATTTAGAAGTCAATTGAATATGAAAAAAATAAGATTCTGATACCGATTCATTTGGTGTTTACAATGAATTATTTTTTTATTAATGGTATACCAGATCTCAATGTGTACGAGCCTGCCCCATGGATGTGTTTGAAATGATGCGTTGCGATGGATGCAAAGCTAAGCAAATAGCTTTGGCTCCAATAAATGAGTAGGTTGTAAAGATGCAAATCCGTCTTTATAATGGACTTTTGAGCGTTTAAGTTTATTTACGACGTGATACGTGTTAAAAAAATTCGACTTGAATCCATTTGCTTCCTCTTTACTGAGAGAAAGGACAAAAAATTGAGTGCGGATTTATGAGTAGTTTTCATTGGTTAACAAGATTTATGGTTTTAATATTCACAAGATTATTCATTTCTTTCGGCCACATTGAGGGAATAAAAATAGGTCCCGTTTATCTTAGGCAAAACGGGCTGAATAGTTATCCCAATGCCTAAAACATTTATCATGTTCAATAATTTTTCAGCGGTTTTTCTTATTATCAGGAATGAGTGATTTTGTTGTAAAGTTGGTAATGTTTTTTGAAATAATTATCAGCCCCTAATATCTTTTAATCCCAACAATTATAATTACTGTAGCGGCTGTTAGAAGTAATTACTTTGACTCTCGCTCCTACCAATATCAACTTGCCGTCAATGGAACGTTGTCTTGCCGGACATGTGTGATCTGTTCTTTCTTCCTCACTACTTATACTCGGTGTTCTTGTTTTACTGCCACTTAAAGATGTCCATTTTACTTGCAGCCTGTGAGCGCTACTTGAGTTTGCAACCTGCGTGTAATTTTTAAGTTTTTAACTACTACCTGCACACGAAATTATTTTTCTTCCTTCATTTGCAGATCTTTGTAAAGTCTTCCATGGTGAGTTTCAATATAATCTTCTTATATGAACCAATTTTGGGTGTGTAGATTTGATCTCCTCTTGTCGGGAGGCCTTAAGCTAATCCGTATTTTGAGCATCACAACTGCAGTGCTCTAGGTGCGTGACAAGACAAGCAGTATTAAGCCATAATTTAATTTCGTCTTGACTTGGAAACCACTCTTAGTCTAGTGGGGTGCGTGACAAGACAAGTGGTTTAAGCCATAATTTAACTTCGTCTTAACTTGGAAACCACTCTTAGTCTAGTGGGATGCAATGCGGAGTTACGTCCGTCGACTGTCTTCGCCTTGTACCAAGCTGGCCCTAAGGTGTCAGGCCCTTTCGGCCCCCAAAAAGATTTGCAATATGTGTCGCGGGCCTGTCTTCACCTTATACCAAGCCACCCTCAAAGTGTTAAGCCTTTTCGGCCCTAAAAAGACTTATAATATGTGTTGCGGGCCTCTCTTAATCAAAAATTACAGGTCTCTTCGCCTTGTACCTTAGGCGTTTTGCTGGTTTTGTTGGTCCTCTGTGGGCTAAAGTTAAGGAGACAACAGGAATTGTTGGGTTCTGATTTCACTGTATGCACGTACACTAAAAAGAGACCCAGGCTGTTCCTCCAGATGAGGGCTACCGAAAGGCTGTGGTGGGCTTCACAAATCGCCGTCTAAAGATTTGACAAGAAGAAGAGGATTGGGAGCAGATTGAGAAGAAAATTGGATGTGGACAGGTTGAATAGCTAGCTTGAGGAAGCACAGGATGCGCTGAAGCTTATGGGCAAAATGATAGGTGCACTTTTATTCTTCCCTCTCAACAATTTTGCATTATGCCAATATTTGTGGTTCTTGTTCCTTCTCACTGACTCTGAAATTTCTAGGTTGCAATGTGGTTATTGATCCCCACATCTTTGGATTTGTGGCATCCTTATTCTATACTCACAATGAGTAATTTTCATCTTCCATGCACATTTTGTCTCCAGTGTGATCGCAATACTGTTAATCATTTTCTGAGTGGAAGTATTTGAAATTTGTATTCATCCAGCGAAATGGTCTTAAGGTGATTACTGAAATTTGTCAAGTGTTTGTCAAGTTATTACCAGTTTAAAATTAGACCAGCTGAAATGAAACAATATCTACCTGACTTTTAATTGTTATACTCTTGTAAAGAACTGTAATTTGATAAAGATTGTTTCTATTTCCTCTTCGCTTGTTATGGAAGACATTTGAGCCCATTAAAATCATGTACTTTTTACCACACATATGATTATCGTCAAGGAATTTTTCTGAAGTTGACATCATTTCATCGTCCATGGGGTGTACCTGAAGGATATGAATGCGAGGTAATTGAAAATAATGCACCAATACCCAAGCATGTTCCTCAACACAGACCACGTCCCCTCCCTTAAGAATTCTACAAAACGTTGGAAATGCTTCAGTCAACTTCTTCTCGTACACGTCCAATCGCAAACAAGGAAGAGACTCCATCCATTGCTGAGAATTAGCTGCGACAAAACTAGTTTCCTTCCTTGTTTGCAGTCTTTTACCGAGATTATCTCTGAATGTCTGTCTTCGCTTGTCTAAATTAATGTCTGCCAGAGAACTCCATGTCTAAAAAAAGCTTTTGCTATAAAAAATAGCTGCCAGGAGCAAGCATGGCCAAATAATTCATGTCCTCTCTTAAAAGGTAGTAAGAAATTTGCCCTGCAATCGACTTGCCATCTGATTCAACTAATGTTGTAATGGAGATGAAAATCCTGTAAAACATCCAGGAAAATTCGTTGCTCGACTCCCTGAATTTAACCTTTTGGCCAAGTTTGAGCACTGCAGCAGTAAATGGAGTTACTCCACTCATATTTACCTCGACTCAAAATGTGTTCTTAGTATCCTCCACTTTACTGCCGTTTTCAAGTCCCAATAAAGGAGAAGGTTGGCATCAGAAATAGCATCCAGCCACTAAAAATTTTACCATTTAAAATTTAAAATTGTATGAATCCTAATTAAGATTTATATAACCAACACCCTTTGAGGTATCAGGTAGAAGAAGAGAGTCTGTACCTCATCTTATGGGACTTGTGCATATTACATGACAGGACAATTTATCAGGGTCCATTTTAAATGAATTGAAGCGGAACCCAGAAACAGGTCACCAACGACTCGAGCAGCAGCGCGTTGCTTGATGTGATTTTGCTTTCAGTCATTTTTGAAAGAAACTGGTGGTATCATAACCAGACTTTTTAATCTGAATGAGATCTGATCTATATTTTGTCAAGGTGCAAACAGAACTCACAAAATACTGGTGTCAGCTAATGTAGAATTAAATATTTTTGGCGAGAAAGGATCCAAGACCTTAAATGATCTTTAACACAAGATGTCAATGAGAAAGACAAAAAATTACGCAGGATTAACGCAAAGAACAGAGCAATTTACGGATGGCACAACACATTTTTTTAACAAAAATGATCACAACATCTAACCCAACATGTTTTCATTTCGCAACCATATTCCTACGCAAAATATATGATAGTGATGGAATGCTGAAACTTCACATCCATTTCACTTTCTGCTAATGTTGCCAAGGAAGACATCTTGCGACTCTCTGTCACCTTGTTTTTGTATAAGATTTGTATCCATTGTATAGATTAATGAATCAGTGATGACGACCACGACAAACATATGAAAATAAGAAGTTCACAGTTCACATACATTGAATGGAACAGAATTGGCAAGACCACTAAGCACCATTCATTTTGTGGAAGATAAAGAGATGCCCTAATACAGAACATTATTGTGGAGTAGAGCATTTGTAAAGCAAACAGAAAAGTGAAATTATAAAAATGTCCAACCTTTAATGGAATTGAAGAGATTAAACTGGAGTGTATCTGTAGACTATGGAAAGCATTTTTTTAAAAAAAAGCTCATTAAAAAAAGTAACAAAGTAATAGTCAGGCCACAACTAGTTTGTTGCATTATTTGCCTATTTGCTGTTGATTCATTAGCTCCCACAAGATAGATCATTTTGGAGTGGGCTTCCAACCCCGTAAGTAATTTGTCGGGACAGACCCACTTCATCATGCTCACTGACTCAAAAGAATATTCAGAATGCAAAAGAATAGGATAATACTACCACTCAATCAATTCTAAGAAAAAGATAAATTTTTTGAAGAGTTTGATTCAGAAAATCAGCATAAACAGCATAAGTAATCCTATAATATTTCAAAGTACCAGCTACCAGAGCAAATCCCTCACTGGCGCTCAATCTGAATGGTTACATGACTGATGTTGTACTCCCTTCTAATATAGTCGACCACCTTGTCCAGAACCAAATCTGCATTTGCCTCCCTTGTTATTGTAACATGACAGGCCAGAAGCACTTTGCCCACAGTAATAGCCCATATATGAAGTTCATGAATTGCCACCACGCCATCCATCTCACACAGTCCTTTTTCAAGCCTTGTAGCATCAATTTCCCTAGGTGTGCTCTCCATCAACACCTCCAAAATATTGCGCAGCATCTTTATTGTAGTTCCCAGCACGATCACAGAGAATATCAGTGTGCATATTACATCAATAATCTTCCACTCGGGCTTGTACCATATGATGGCACCACCAATCATGACACCAATGCTCTGGATGGAGTCACCCAGAACATGTAAGTAAGCCCCTTGAACATTTATGTTCCACTCTTTTTGCTTGGGTGTCATCTCTTCTTCTGATTCACACTTCACTTCTGAAGACTTGAGCAAAGGCTCGCTACTGTCTACATCAACTATAAGAGAAACCTGTCCGTCCTTGTGCTTAGCATTGCCTTTCTGATGATTATGAGTGCGGATACTGATTGCCCCACTGGAATGGCTATGCTCTCCTTGACGACTGTGATCATGGCCACCACGATCATGAGTCTCATGACCGTGGTTATGTCCGCCATGACTATGACCATGATCATGACTGTGACTATGACCATGGTCATGTCCGAGTAACAGAGCCATGATAATATTCACAAGGAGGCCAAAAGCTGCAACGACAAACATAAGGAAACCCTGCACTTTACCACTATCATGAATGAGCCTGTCAATTGCTTCATAAACTAATATACCAGCCAGAAGCCAAATAAGTTGGATTGAGACCAAAGCCCCAAGAATCTCAATCCTAAAAAATCCATAGGATTGACGTGGAGTTGCTTCCCACCCAGCAGCCCACAAGGAGAACAGAGAGATGGCAAAAGCAGCAACATCAGAAAGAAGATGAGCTGCATCGGTCAATATTGCAAGGCTATTTGCTTTAATGCCACCGGCAACTTCTACACTCATGAATATAACACAAAGGACAACTGCCATTATAAGTTTCCGCATAGACGCCGAACGTTCCTTTGCATCTTTAGACAGAGTTTCACTGTCAGAGAATCCACACGTTGCCCCTCCACAAACCTTGCTGGCAACCAACTCCGACGTTTCTGTGGGTACATCCCCAGTTACGTCAGTAATCTGCCCCTTTGGGGAATTTTGACTACCCATCTTCAACTTCTGCAGTGTACAATAAGTTATGTCATAAATATACGATGAACGGTAATCACTCACAAGTGTATCTATAAAGCAATAGAACAAACAAGAACCCCCACAGCATATTAGAGTTGATACAACCATTCCCAACCTAGAGACTTATAAGATAAACATGTCCAAGTGATCAAGAAGAACCCAAAATGAGGGCACTGCCGGAAATATGATAAGTAGCTAAATAAATTACAGTCATCAGTATCCCAATTCACAACATATTCACAAGTTACATGACCAAAGAATAAATCAAGGTTTTTCTATCAATTATATTAGAGAATAACTTTTCGCAAAATGAGGAAATTTTCAAATCTATATAGGACACTCGATGAAAACGATGCAATGAAAGTAGAAATTGTAGCAGTGTGCTTCCACATAATAGAATAGTTTATATCTTAAAAATTAATAACTAGCTTTGCAAATGATCATTTTTTCAAATTATTTCTGGTAAAAATATAAGCATATGTCATTACATACAGTTTTTGGATGTTATAGACATCCCAGTCACAGGAGAAACCTAAAAAATATGCTGTTGTAATGCAGAAGTTCAAAAAGAAATAAGCAATATCAGATAATATGTGTACAACAAATAGTAGAAATTTTCGAAATGGCATATAAATCATGAGAGATGGAAAATCTGCACTCTAGTTCACTGAAACCATCTACTTAAGAACCAGCCCAATCACAGTAAGTGGTAAGTGCCAACCTGATAACACAAGTTATTTAGAGATTTTATATGAAACATGTTAGTTTTTGCCAGCCAGTTTTTATCCTAACATTCATTAAAAACCATCACAAAAGATATGTTTTCCAATACTCATCACTGCTATGTTTGAGTAAACACATATCACCAAAACGACCTATAAGGTATAGTTTGCCTACCACAGGAATTGGCATTACAAACAGGATAAAAGCAATTGCAGATAGTTTACCACAGGATTGACAAAACAAGCACTGGTAATTTAAGATAAAATATATAAAAGAGAAGAAAAGCAAATTCATTGCTTCAGCCTTCAAGTGACCCAGTCAGCTCTCACATTACGCAGCTTCTTCTGAAACTCAGATAGTCTATCTCAAATAAAATCATCGTGAAAACTGAAAACAAAAGAACTCAACCTTAACTTATCAAAATGAACCAGTCACAACAAAACTAGTGAAGCTAAGAAGTGACCTGGATAAAATACAAAGCTGACGAAGAAGTAGAATGCCAGAGAGAAGGCTGTTGACAAGCGATAAGCCACCGGGAAAGAGATTGAGGTGTCAGTAAAGAATTCAAAAGGCGAGGAGGAAGGAGATACTGGAGCGAGAAAGACGATGGAAATGGGGGCATGAGGGGGTCAGGGGTTAAAGGAGGTGGGGGAAGCAATTGGCGTGAGTAATATGACATAAAGCTTCAGTCTCTTAAACAATCAACCACCCACACACATACATCCGTAAGAATAACTGAGAAACCGCAAGTGCAAATAGATGATACCACACCACATAGAACACATTACAATTTATAAACTGAAGCTGCAAAATTCAATAATAACAGCACAGAAATTAGAACAATTGATAAAATGCAATGATTCCATACATCAATGAGAATTCTGCCATGAATCATACAAACAGGCAAGGCCCATCCATGCATCCCTCTCTACAGCTTACACAAAAACAACTACTCCAATCACTCAAACATCTATATACCATAAGACAAACCTATCATCCAAATTCAACACCAACCAATCCAACACTCACATGATCCCAATTCAACACTCACATCACAAATATATCCAAAATAAATAAATAAAATAAAAAAACAAACAAAAGCAAACCAGATTTTTTTTCAAAGATATCACCTCTATCCCCAAGAACAGTACCAGACCCTCCCTATCAACAAACGCATACAAATAAACAAAACACCCAAAATGGTCCCCCTCTGCGGTCACAGGAGTCGCATAACGCCAACTGATGATCAATGACAAAGGCAAGGCCGCGAAAGGTGGCGATATCATGATAGCGACCAACCAAACCAACCAATTTCCATCCCCAAAATTTCCGAAAAAAACAAAAGACAGACAGAGATTCAGAATCCAGTTACCACAGTTCAGAATCCAGGAAGAGATTTCGAATTCAAAGGGATTTCTACTATTTTATTTTTTTATTTATTTATTTATTTATTATTTATGTGTTTGTTAGGACAAATGAGTGAAGGAGAAGGGAGGTTTGTTAAATTTAGTGGTTTTTTTATTTTGGGGTTGGTTAATTTAAGACAAAATTCTTCTTTTTAGTATTAATGACCATATTTTAGGTGTTTAAATTAGTCTAAATTTAATTTTTTGAATGATTCACTTAATTTTTGGTTATGATAAGAATTTGCCAAAAACCAATTTAATATAATTAAGAATTACCCAAAAAAAAAAGGCTGTTGGGTTTTAGTGGAGGTCAAAAGAGTTTTTTCCAATTTGCTATTTTGAAAACTTGTTTCTAACCGCTCGGTGGAGAGTGATTTTTGTTAAAGTATTTAATTAATTTTATTTTAGGGTTTGATACAGAATTATAATACCATATTAATTATTGTGCTTAGTCCAACAATCAACTGTGTAAGTGGTCATGAATTATTGGACCAAAAAAGGTTACTTTATTAGTATCAGGGTAAGGAGAAGGATATCATGTGTAGACAATGATCCAAAATACTAATGGGGAGGTGTGAAATGTATGTTTTTTTTCATAATGAAAAATGGTGAATGTTTTCAATACAGACATGAATATCCGGTCCAACGGCAATCATGGTAAATATATTGACGTTTGTTTGCATATATATTCGGAGATAAAAGTTTCTAACACTAATGCGGGGTAGGATCTTTTCCCTGCAACCCGACTGACCACCCGATGGCCAAATTTGACTAGTGGGCGGCTAGACAAGACTGCTTGAGGTTTGGCTGCTATAAGCCACATGTTGTCTGAGTGTTTTTTTTAAAAAGAAGATTTAAGTTATCTCTGGAATCAAACTGCCACATTAAAATTTAATTTTATTTTAAATAATAAATAGATAGTCCAGATGTGAACTCGGGGCAATAAATTTCCTGTGCCCCAGCTATATATATTAAAAAAATTATAAATATAGCTCTGGGTATACCTTTCGTCTACCATCCTTGTCTTCTTCCCGTAAAATTTGTTACGACGAGCATGAATAACAATTGGAAAACCAAATTACCCTAATAACCCAAGCAAACTTATGAAGGACTGCACATCTACAACCCATTGCTTGATTATGACTGGTTTTTTGTATGCAGAAAGTAAGGAAGAAGCGTGTCAAAGCATATAAACCCAACAATATTCTCTTTCAGCTCATTTTCGCCAACCATCTGTCAGCAGTTTTAGTGCAATTTTAGCAAATATAAAATATATAACTAATATTAACTATTATTGTAAAATAGACAACGAACCAATTTGAACCAAGCCGAGCTAGGACAGCTCAACTCGGATCATTTTATCGTTATGATTTTCCTCTTAGTGGGCTGGGCTTCACGATTTTCCTCTTGGTGGGCTGGGCTCAGAGTGAAGCCCATGGGCTACGAACACCCTCTCCTCAAAGCCTCCAATTGTTAGCCAATTTCCAATCAAGAAAATGAAGACAAGCCCCAAACTAGCTCATGACTAACTAAATTGTTTTCTTTTTTCTTTTTAATAATCTAGACTAAAATGTAAGTTGGTAGATGATAACCTTCACCGCGAATTTCACCACCTCTTTGATCAAGTTGATCATGGTGCCCAGCAAAGACGTGCTCAAACAGTGTTTACACCAACCAATTGAGCTTGCTAAACTGTACATTTAATTTCCAGTCCAAGGGAACAACCATAGATCTTACATTTGCGCAGTGACAAGGTCTTGTGACCTCAGTAATCCTGTTTACTATGGAATCCTTCGTCTGCAAAGATCTTGCTGTTTATATATATGATGAACATATGCATTTGGCGTATACAAGGTGACTTCTTTCCAGTTAGGTTCGTAGTAGCACAAAGTTATTAGTTTCTTATTGCTATATTGTGATATGCTGATTTTTCCGTGCGCTTACTTTCGCATGATTGCATCATGTTCTTATTATAAACGTTTTAGAATGGCTAAGTGGTTACTGGATCTGCTTAATCAGAATAAGACTCCATTAACTTATATGGGTTGATTAGACTTTCACCTAAAAACCTAACAATGTCTAGGAGTTAGAAAATATATGATGAATCTGTCATTAGATTAGGGGCATTTGCAATGTGAAAGGTGCCTAGATGGCAACATCTGATCACCATTATCAGATGCCAAATTATAAACTAAAATGACGGTCACTTCTTTGCTGATGGGCATATGTCATACTCTGTTATGAGCCCACGCAAACTTATCACTACAATTTGGCAATGCATGATAAACACTTATCCTAGACAAAGTTGCAAGTGGTGCAATTTGTTGATATTACATCTGCACTTTCTTCACTGGCCAGGATATTCGCATAATCGCCACAAGTTTGTCACTTCTCGCTCCTATGTATGAAGTTTCTGATATTGGCGGCTTCCAAGAAGGTTCGTATTCAATTTCCTGAGAAAATATCATATTTGGCCATGCATGTTAGACCAGTACTGTGTACTACTTGAGCTGCATATTAATTAGTTGCTCTGATATGATATTTCCTGCTCTATAGCAGTGCATTTTTGACCTATGGGGTTTCAAGTTGAAATGGTCTTGAAGATAAAAGAAGATGTGTCCAGTAACGAAAGATAAGTTCATCAATAGAGGCCAAGTTGCGTGAAAGAACTCGTCGTGTCCACTACTAACCTGAATCCAATCAAGCGAGGCATTGACTTGCTGGAATCTTGAGGCATTCCACATGTGGTGATGCATCCATGTTTGTTTTGCTAAATTGATTAGAATTTTCCAACCTTCAATTGGAAATGGAAGTTCAATTCTTATCATCTCATTATGTATATAGTATTATCACTTGCACCACATGTAGTTTTATGATAAGGACGACGGAACAGTGCCATTGGAATGCTAGATCGGATTAACATCAAGTACACATTTTATCACGTCACTTTTGTACGCATTATAAGCATTGTGACCAATTCTCCTTTATGGGCCACGTCCTGCTGTCTTTACTTCATTGTGGGTCCGTCGCGAATTAATCAGCATGCCTGTTTAAATTTATAAACTCCAACTAATTCACGAGTTTTATTAAGGGGAGCAACTATTTAATGTAATATTTTTGTTTACCGATCAAGACATTTCTTTCTAGTCGGCTAACCAAAATTACCCACGTACCTTGAGTGAGTTAACTCTTCGCTAATTTTCTTTTCAATTCTAATTAATATTATAATAAAACTAAACCACAACCTTCTATCCAACCGTTAATTTGTAACATCATGGACTGTACCCCATCAAGCACATTGAAGCAAACAAGAATATTCTGAACTCTATAGTATTGAGTCAACCAATTAAACCATCCCCGCATATTTTTATTTATGTAGTTACAAATTGATAAACATGCCCAATAGGGATGTAAACACATTAAATATACTCACGAGTATTTTATCTTCGACTCAATTTGGCTTGAACTCGTACATTAATTTTGTGTTCAAAAAGATACTCAAGTCGAAATGAATATCTCGTTGAACAACAAACAAAACTTGAACTAAGAAATGTCCAGTTCGACTTGGTTTGACTTGGCTCGAAACTCGAATTCGATGTGTTCAAACTTAAAAAAATATTCGGCTTATCAATACTATTAAGGTTACATTGAACTTATATAGTGTTGGAAAGAAAATTTTGATTCTATATAAGTCAAGCTCGAGCCAAGCACAAACATTCGCTCAACTCGAGCTCTGCTCGAAAACATAGCAATCCGAATATAAATCAAACCCAAACACTATAAATTTTGGACGAGTTCGGCTCGACTCATAATACATCAAAGCTTGTCAAGCACTCAAACAAGCTCAAACATGCTCGTCATAAATCATATTAAATTCGAAAACATCCTTATTCTACTTGGCTCGTTTACACCCCTAATCCCAACAACTTCGGCTGACACGAACAATACAAGGGAAATCAATCACAAAGAAATATAACTACTTAAATTCTTTGATAATCAACAATATTAAGTGTATCCAGTAATGAGTTTCATCTCTTGAAGAGCTCAAGGCAGTGCTCGTCATCTAAGTTCCTGCTCCAAAACTTCTTGTAGTACTCATCGTAAGTAAATTCGCGATAGACCGCCGGAGATTCGTCAGTTGCCAGGCCCCTCGCCGGCCCAATGGTCGCGTCCCCTTGCGGGCAGAGGAAGGAAGCCACTGATAGCCTCTCCTTGCCGGCGTTAACCACGGCCCGGTGCCAGACACTCTTGTACTTCCCATTGCTTAGTGCCTTCATATATAGAAACAATTAATAATATTTAAGAGGACACATTACACAGTTCCATGAACATGTCCAAAGATGCATAAACGACGTCACTTCGAAACTTAATTAATATGAAGAAAATACCTGTAACTGATCGCCGATGTTGATGACAAATGCATCAGGATGAGGGTTGACGGCTATCCACCGGCCTTCCCAGAGAACTTGCAGACCGGCGACCGCTTGGTCTTGGAGGAGAATGGTTAGGGCATTGGGATCAGTGTGGCCTGGTAGACCATAAGTGAGTTCCGGCTCAGGGCATGGAGGGTAGTAGTTCATGGCCATATGCTGGCCTTGGTCTCCTAGCACCCTCAACATGTACTCCCTTTCCAGGCCAAGGCTTTCTGATATGTATTCTTGTAGTCTGAATCCCAACTCTCTAACTTCTATACAGTACTTGCTCACTCCCTCCCTGTGTCAATCAACACCACATCAATATTTTGCAGTTACTACTTGCATATGTGCTAATTAATACATTAAAAAACATTCGAAAATCGTCAGTCCTAATTTTAATTGGAAAAAATTATCAGTACTCCACAACTGTTACACTGATGTCAGCTGACGATTGGATGGTGAGGACAATTTCCTCTAAATAACAAAAAAATATAATAATCTAAATGGATGGATTTATACGTTGCTCATAGTATTATATATCAACAGCTCAGTTGTAGTACTAAACAATCTCAATTTAATTTTCTCGTTTGAAGGTGGTAATGAAGTCAACTGACAAGGTCAATTGTGGGTTCAAATGGGAAATCAAACTCTAGTCATAACTTTTGTGGCCAAGAGTTTATCCATTAACTTGGGCATTCATCGATATGGAAGAGGAATTGATCAATAACTATAAACCTTCAATTATTTTCGTTAATTAATAAGTGATATATCCATGGATTGGCTTGCAAGGGTAGTTGGTCGGTGGTTGCCGGTAGTTAAAAAGAAACTTCAGATTAAATATCATTTCTTAATTAATATAAATAATGATGATTAACAAATAAATTTGACCCAATCTCCATGCCTAAGTCTTCTCCAATCAAAGCCGACTTACACGAACTTAAGGGAACCCATTTAACATACTTTACACATCTTCTACCTACTATTATACTACACTAATAAAAGAGGAATTAAAAATTACAGATGAATGAAAAGAAATAGATTTGACCAATAAGAATATAATAAATTAAATTATTATAATCTATCTTCTTATATAATTAAAACCTATTTTTAAAATTAGAGTCTAAAATATCAAATTATTATAATTTATTTTATTATTTAATAAAAAATTGTTTATAAGCCTATCTTTGGTTCTGCATGTAGTGTAGCATCTTACTTTAACAGTCACATATTTGGTGACGACAGACAAGGGACAGCCAAGAAGAAAAATCAACCAATTAGGGTTTATAAAGATGGAAGAACGACAGGATTCAAAGTTCTCCCCTGTCACGATTGGTAGTCAAGTGAGGAAAGCGCTTCAAAAGCAGATGATGTCATACAGGCCCACGCACTCCCATGCTTATTCCACCAGTAAGGATGTGGATCATATATCCCATCAGTTTCAACTCCGTAGACAGTGTTACAGCCCATAGATTGAGTGACAAATCAAAGCACAAAAATTTACCACTTTCTTATTTCTTCTTTATTCTCCTCCATCAAGATATATGGCAACAATTACAATACGTCCAACTTCTTGTTATTTATTGTCAAGGGACTAGGAATAATGTTTTCTTCAAAAGAAGCTATCAACTTCTAAACCTACGTAAGCGAACATTGTTAACCTTGTTATAGATTTTGATATACCTATGGATTATTCACTACCAAGGCAAATGCATATGCCCATCCTCACAGATCTACTATGACCATGTAAAAATTAAATATATAAAATAAAATATAAATAAGATAAAAATTTATTTTGTAATAAAATAGATCGATGGAAAAGAGTCACCGTGCTTGTAAGTCAAGACTTACCCCTATAAAAAAAATTGATTTTTACAACTTATCTTCCCTCTCCTTGGAAATACCATGATTCTTTTTTTTTTATGTCGGGGAAAAGATGTAATATTTATAAGGTTTTTCATCATTATCTCAATTGATAAGATAAATATTATTAAATAATATTTAATTAACTTAAAACCAAGTCAAAATTAATCTCTAATCTAATTTGGTAAGTCCATCCCTTAAGGGTGTCTCCACCAAAAAATAAGTCCACCCCTTATAGGTGTTTTAACCAAAAAATACATCAGTATCTCTCACTCACACATGATGGGGTAAACTAACACTACTATCTTATAGGTGCAACTAAATTAAATCTCCCACTCGTATATAAAAATGCATGACGATGTTCTAAAAGAATTTTTTATACGAAAAGTAAGTTGTGCGACGTGTGAGTACAACTGAATATAGAAGCTTAAATTATACGCCTATTAGGGATACATAGTGGCTTATATGTAATCGTTATACCTATGACTTTTATTAAAAGTCACATGTTTATAATAGTCTTCCTTTTATACTCATATTACTTTTATTATATAAAATGATGAATATCTTAAACATACCCCTTATCATTGAATTATTATGGTTGTATATAGCAAATTAAAGAAAAAACATCATTTTACTGTCTCAAATATAATTGAAAGTAGCTAAGGGTACTAAGAAGCAATTCTACTTCGAGGGCCTCACTCACTAGAAAAGTAAAGATCATTTTCTCATTATCTTCTTGGTCAAAATAACACACATGTTATGGTGGGCAGATATTCACATAGAAAATAACTCACATAAAGCATATATACTTCATCAATACCATACTGATTTAAGTTCAATTACTACTCAAGTAAATGGCCTGAGATAACTAGCACAATTATATCGGGTGCAATTAATGCAAAAATCTTGTCAATCCATCTTATAACTTTAGAAAAATGTTACTTAACATTCATTTGATATAATCATGAAGATTAAATATATTGTGGCGAACTTAAGGCGAATTTATAGTCATTATGACAACTAGTAAAAGATGTCTTCTGTAAAGGGTTGTTAATTAGGCGAAGTCGAACTCGATAAAATAATATAATATTTTAGTCTTTATATTATATATCAGTGTTGCAGAAATCGGCCGATTCCGTGCGGAATCGGCCGATTTAAATCGGATCGGCGTCGCGCCGATCCGATTTCGGGGCCGAATCGGGCGGCCCCGAATCGGCCCCGGAATCGGCCGATTTAAATCGGAATCGGTTTTTTTAGGAAATTACCAAAATACCCTAGGTATGATTTTTATTAAATTATTTAAGCATGGGTAAAATGGTAATTTGGATTTTAAAAACCTAAAATCAAACCCGCTCCCCCGACACCGCCGCCGCTCGTCCGCCCGCCGCCGCCCGGTTTCCGCCTCCGCCGTGCGGCCCCGACTCCGCGCTCGCCGCCGACCGGGCTGCCGACCTCGCCGCCGACCTCGCAACGTCGCCGCCCACCCGTGGCCGGACCGAATCGGGCACGCACGAATCGCCGCCGACGGTTCGTCCGGCCGGGCTGCCGACATCGACCGGGCTGCCGACATCCTCTGACATCGCCGCCGCGAGACTCGCCGCCGACCGGGCCGCCGGTGGCGGCGGGGGTAAAAATCGCACGGTGGCATTCTTGTAATTAAAAGTTGACTCGAGTCTAACTCGAGTCAAAAATAATAATTAATTCGAAATAATTTAAAAAAAATCTTAAAAAATATTTAAAAATATCAAAAACTATAATACACAGAATAATATCAAAATAACATCAATACTTAATTTTAATATATTTATATTATAAATTGTCAAATTATTATATATAACTGATTAAATTAATTTGGACCGATTCAACTGAACCGATTCCTGGCCGATTCAGACCGATTCCGATTCCGATTCCGATTCACTGGAAAACCGATTCCGATTCCGATTCCGATTTATGCAACCATGTTATATATATATATATATATATTATATTTATTTATATACAATATAAATTCGCCTTAAGAGTTATATGTTGTACATTTTGTGTTGCTCCCATTCGGATTAAAATCTGATCATCAACCACATCTTTGTAAAGGTTAATATTATAAAGCATCACAAATTTTAAAATCTTTCATAATAAATAAATATTTTATAAATCAATTTATGGAACATGACATCTCCATATTAATCTCTCTCTTATGCATATATTCACATATAAATATTATAAAAAAATAAATGAGTTTTAATATTCACAAAGGACAAATATTATTACTTATCCTCATAAAAAAATAAGTCAATATGTGAATATAGATTTACAAGTTTTATAGTCATCATCCAACTAAAACAAAACACAAAGCTTTTGTTTAGAGTGCATCATAAAAATAATTTATGATCAACAAATAATTTAATCATGCTTTGATTTTGAAAAAATAGCATGAAACATTTGTTCTAGTGGCTCTAATACCAATGTAGAAATTTTATATATATAGAAATTTGCTATGGTGCGCTATATGGTTTTGTAGTGCACCATGCGCTGCATTAACGAGAGCCGCTGGATCAAAATCCAGTGGCTTTCGTTTAATCCACCCACCAACCCTGTGATGGACCCGCCTACCTGCCCCAACCCGCCGGACCCGCCCTCCGGCCCGCGACCACCCTACCCATTGCGCCATCGCCCGCCACCGTGGCGCCGCCACCCCCCCCCCGCCTTCCGCCCCCATCCACGGCCCTCCTCCCCCCGCTCGGCCATCGAACATCGATTCCCCCCCCCCCCGCACTCTGCCATCACCCAATTCGACGGCCCCCCACCCCCAGCGGGCGCCCCCGCCAACGGGGGAGGAGGGCGGTGGACAGGGCCCTGGCTGGGAGCGGAAGGCAGGGGGCGTGCCACGACTGTGGGCGGTGGCGCGGTGGGCTGGGCGGTCGCTGACTGGAGGGCGGGTCGAGCGGGTAGGCGAGTCCATCATAGGGTTGGTGGGTGGATTGAATGAGAGCCGCTGGATTGATCCAGCGACTCTCATTAATGCAGCGCACTATAGATGGACTATATATATATATATATATATATATATATATAATATAAATAAAATAAAAAACTTATCTTGTAGCAAAGTAGATCGATAATTAAGAGTCACAACGCTTTCAAGTTAAGATTTGAATATTAGGAAAAAGTCTAATTTTCATGAGTTATCATCCATCTTCATGGAAAAACCATAAATCTTTAAAAAAGATATAATATTTATAAGTTTTTCGTCATTATTTCAAACTAATTGATAAGATAAATATTATGGGACTAAGTCAAAGTTAATCTCTAAATTAATTTAGTGATTGCACCCTTATTAATTGCATCTACTAAAAAATAGGTTAATTCAATGAATCCACCCACACAAAAAAGAGATTGATCAAATTTTATTGAGTTTGATTCATAGTGATCATTTATCGAAGAATAGTTCTAGTTATCAAATGATTGAACATCCCGGAACAATTTACTTACGATATTTAGCTGACATTCATAAAAAGTATCTAATGAATCATAAGTTCAATAAATCGTATTTAACAAAAACGATGGATATTCTTTGTTCACTATGAGACAATCACTTATTCTCAACCACGTATGGGACTAATTAAGAAAATAAGAAAATTAATATTATCTTTTTTTGTTTTTTGTCTCTCAGCAATAAATTACGCCAACGGAGCAAATCAAGGCTTTTGTTTGCAATACGAGGGAGTGGTGAGGAAGAAGAAGAAAAAGAAGATTTAGAAGGGAAGAGCTTACTTGAAGGAGGAAGGGGTTGAAGGCCACTCATGGGAGTACTCACGTAGAGGGTGGCAATGGAGGCGAAGGTAGTCCCTCCAATTGTGCACGGTCTCCTTCTTCACATTGAAGCTGGTGGACAGCCTCATTTTCTTTGAAGGATCATCTGAGTAGAACTTGCTCTTCTCCTCAATCGGCATGTGAAAGAACTCCCTTGCCACCTCCATAATCTGCTCTGTTGATTCCCTTCCAATCCCATGGTTAATCACCTATCAACAACACAAAGTCCAAAACAGAGCACTTAACATCGTATGTCGAAACAAAGCAATTAGCATCAAACAAAGAAAATATGAGATCAGTGACCTGAAAGAAACCAAAATCTCTGCAGGCTTCACCAATCTGCCTCACAATAACTCCCCTGTCTTCGCCTCCGATGTCGACGACAGGAATTGGCACGACTGCCACGTCATCGAGCCTCGGCCTCTCCGGCAGCGGCCGGACGTAGCTCTCCGGCAAGGAGGTGTAGCGGATTCCCCTAGATATGAGCTCGCCGGCCATATCTTTGGACCCAATATCCCACTTGCTGGCTAGCTTCCAGGTAGCTGCAAAAACAGAGTGGGCGTTGAGAAAAGTGTGGGAAAGACTCTCAAAGTCTTCCACTACCCCATTCCCTAAGTACATGACATTTTTGTGGCGAATATTTACGGTCACTAAGTTGATTAAGAGGAGTATATATAGACAGTGATGGAGTTGCTCGGATCAATAATCAAAATTAGTATTGCAGGTCAGAATTTGTACGTAGAAACAGAGCATGCAAATAAATAAATCTATGTGTTCTTGGCTACCTTTTCCCAGATAGATCTCAAGTTTTGATTAATTTGTGTATGTCTGACGTTGGTGTACATTGCAATAGCTGATCTTGCCATTGATTGGCCAGGGAGAAAAGCTAAACTGTCACAATTAAGGAATTGATTAACAATAGAGAATGTACAACCATGTGAACAAGCGCGTTCGAGAGTAGGATTATTTTTATAAATTTTGGCTGTTAGCTTGTCAAATATTATTAAGTCTCACTAGATCAACAAAGAGATTAATTTTTATTTAATTTTAAATTAATTAAATATTATTTCCTTATATTTATTTTATCAATTAATTTAAAACAGATAAAAAAACATATAAATATTATATTTTCTCCCAACGTACCAAAGAAAAATTAAATAAAAAATTATACGATGTTTCTAAAAAAAGGGATAACAGGTGTATAAATAAGACTTTTTCTTATCATCGAATCTTGACACCTATTTCGTCAAAATATAAATTTTTATCTTATTTATATTTTATCATATATTCAACTTTCTTTATAAAAATATTTCCTTTTGATTTTTTTGTGCCAACGTAGAAGTTGGGCAACTTCAAAAACATGAAGATAAATTTCAAAACAGGTCTAAATTTGGATTTGGTTGCTGATTATATTTCCTGAAAGCTTGAGCTATAAGGTTTTGCAATATTAGATAATATCGAAATATTTCACTTGTGAAAAAGTGAACTTTTGCCCATACAGATAAGAATTAGCATTACTGATTGCAAAATGAATTATGAACAACTGGTGAAAGGGTGCTAATTTGATCATTATCATCGTCATCACTACCACACCACTCAAATCAAATATTGGCACATTTAAATCAATGGCAAAACCATGCAAAAGAACAACATGACCAGTTGTACGCGGATACCTTAGAGGATGCAAAATTGAGATTGAAAACCTTTTAATAAAAGTGGGGGAAAAGAAAAATATATAACAGGGGAAAAGAGAAAGAAGAAATAAAATATACTAGAATACTTAATATTTTGTTTTAAATGGTGGTGTGAGAGGGGAGAGAGGACATCTATTCATAGACTATTCACCATGATAAGCATGGAAAACATTAATCTCAAACATAAAACCAATTTAATATTGATTTTATCGTTTGAATTATTAGTAACATGGCCTTTAAAATTATAAAGCATGTCAATATAAATCGTAACAACTAGAAACACAAATAAATGGCTTTATCATTGAGTTATCTATACATATGTAACTCAATGGAATTTAGTGTCGAAGAAGAGGTTGATGTATGGTTAATGACACATGATAGCTTGAGTGGTTTAAGGGGAGATTACCAGACAAGGTTATTCACTCGCAGATTGTTGTTAAACATGATGATCAATAATGGTGATAGAAAGGTTTTTGTTGGACATATTAATCTTTTTTTTAATTGTGAATTGAATAAATATATGAAAAAATCGTCGATCTAATCCGTTGAAAAGGTATATGCCTCCTAAAAACAAGTGTCTTTCATGTTTCTTTCGGTGTTAATCATTGTCTAAAAATAGTTTATATTTTACATGATGTCAATTATTTTATTTATGATTGGTACTTTCAAAAAATAAATATGTTAATTATTAGTTGATGTTATTTATCGTAAATTGAAATTTCTCCCAAATTTCAAAATAAAAATTTTAAATTTGCATATTCTAGGATCACCCCCATTGCAAAATATTTAAATATGACGCACAAAACATTTAGATATGATGTAATCATAAACTAATCAGATGCATGTAATGCTCGCGTCACTAATGCCCTTAATCTTACGGGGCTCATCTGGTGGGCCCCACAGACGACTTCACATGTGTGCTGCCGTCACAGCCCCTCTCATCGCTGACGCAATTCATATGGGGTTCTAGCGTACACAGATGGGCCGACACACGTGGACCGATGCGATTGGTGGTCCGGCTCTTAAGGGCCCCCTTATACTTATCCGGTCCAATTACACTCGTGGTTTAATTCTCGTTTGGCCCACTGCCGGACGAAATTAATGGCCGGTCGGGACCATCCCACTCAGACCGACCAAACACGGGCAGCCGGCCAAAAAAATGAACAGGCAACCCGACTCGGCCGCCCGCTTCAGTCAAGCGCATGCCCGCTTGTCCCGACAAGGCCCGATTTTATAGGTCGGCCTCTCAGGCGGTAAAATTATTATTATTATTATTATTATTATTATTATTATTATTATTATTATTATTGTCGTCTGTCATGGTGGCCAAATAAATTTAAATTGATAAAGTGAGAATGAAGGAAAAATGATAACCAACTTGGTAGGGACAACGAGAGTAAACGCAACCATGTGAGAGCATGTGCAAAAGGAGGTAGGGAGGCATGTGATGTGTAGATGAATTGACGATAGACAGTTTTTTTTATGCCTTTCTTCTCATTTTCAATTTTGTAGTCTTTGTCCTGGAACAGGCAGATGAGACACCGTTCATGTATGTGCCCGGGGGTACGTAAACTATAGTCGACGAAATGCGTTAGTAAACTTTAACCATTTGGAATTGATTTTCTCCTCAACTACTATGAATCACAATCATCTCAAAGCATTACTAGACGGCATTGCTATTTTGCATACACATGTACATATTTTAGTGTCTAACCGAGAGAGGGAATTCAGGTCATATTGGCAATGAGAACAAGTTTGCTTCAAATGGCCCAAAAGTTTGCTTTAAATGGGCCAACATCTATAGATGCACACATGTCAGCATAGCCCATGGAAACGCCATTAATCATTCCACAAACTCGTGAATTAATTTACTGCTACCGAGATCCCAATTTTTATGAAGGGTAAAACATGGTTCACATTCTCGTTTGCTTTATACTATTATCACACTAGCAGCCCTTGTGATTCCTTTACTATTATCACACTAGCAGCCCTTGTTATGTCCTTCGCGTCAAAATATTCCTCTCCTCGATGACGGTAGGTAGGCCATCAACAATGATGCATAAAGTTCACCGGGTGTTAGACAACGGTGTAAAGTGAAAGTTTTTTTAAGGTGTGTCTTATGTTGGGAAGGGAAGAATCTTTAAATTATTCCCTCGGACCAGTATCTTCCATTAGAAAGGGTTCTAAAAAATTGTAAAAGTACGAAGATATTCAAAGAAGTATAAAGATTTATAAGACAATTATGAAATACAAAGAAGAAACTCGTTAGTAAGGGTTCTAATACTCAAGGAGGAATATTTAAAGTTGACTATTTCTTTCTAAAAGATGTTCTCTATTCTTGATTTATAACTATATAGTTGAATATACGTGTGTTGGATGTGTTTTCCCTTTAAGAAAGTTCAATGGGGTATTCTTTCTTATAGGAAACATATAAAGATGTAAATTTAAACAGAATTACAATTGGTAGTGTATGTAGGATAGAAAAAAATTGTTCGTCGTAAGGAGAAGATGTGGCTTTGGGTTCTTTGATAAAAACAACATTAATTAATTTTTTTATTTTTCTGTTTATTTTATTTATGGTTTGTAATAGAAAATAAAATTATTTATTGGGGTAAAGTTTTTCACGTTTAAATGGAGTTTTCTAAATATATATTAGGATAAAATTTTACTCATGTATTGGAAATAGTTTTACTCATTTATAAGAGTACTTTACTCTTGTATTATGAGAGGGAAAGGGTTTCCCTAAGTTTCAATGTGGTTATAAAAAACAATTTATAACCATATTTGTTTGGTGGAGATTTCCACAATAAATTGATATGTGTTCTATGGGGTGGGTGATTGAAGACCTTGATAAGTGGGTTATTGGGCCCCTAACTCTGCCACCTGCGTAGGGTTTTTAGTATGATTGCCATACCAAGAATAACCACACATAGAAGTACCCCCTTCCCTAAAATATCCAAACAAAATAAAACATGGGCAAGAGATAATGAAAGCCGAGGCACTCTGCAATCACCAAGCCCGGAAGGCTAGAACAACAAAAAATCTTCGGCTCATATCTTAGCCGATGAATTTCTGCCATATGAACAAACACTATCCATATCAGGAACCATACCAAACGAGTGGTCGTCCACCTGCATACTTGGTACCAGGAATTTCCCAACCCAGAATGTGCATAGACACCACACATTCTCTTCTTTCTAGTCATTCTTCGGAGCAAAGCTTCACTTGGGCAGAAAGTCTTCTGAAGCTAGACGTCCAGACTTGACAATGGCTGCTTCCTCCACTCAAATGCCTGTCTCTTCCTCCACAGCCATTATTGATAGCAAGGCAGCTTCTTCACAGTGCCTTAGCTTCCCAACACTCCGTCCTGCACTGCAGAGTCGCCAAGGCGAGAGCCGGAAGATAACAGCTTACTCTAACTACGTCCTACATACCATTCATCACCTTCTAATTCCTTGGCTCCGTGAATAATATAACAAGCCACCCACATAATCTTATGAATCTTATGATATATAGTCATTGCTAATAATGGTTTGCTGAAAATTTGATACTGTTTTGAATGTCTCTACCATTTGCATTAGAGTGGTTGAGTTGGTATGCATCATATTGATTATGGAAGTTGGATCATTCTCAGGCCGCAAAATTGCGAGGAATGTAATGGCCATGACCACAGGGGAAGCCCCTTACCTGACTGCAACGGCGCCTGTTGAGACGCCGGAGAAGAAAGTGCAGGAGGAGACTTTCACTGAGCTTCCTGAAATTGTGCAAACTGTTCAGCAAGCAGTATGTCAAACTACTCATCTTCTCCTATCTTGCAATTTGGAATGATAGCTAAACAACTAGCCACGGTTGCAACTAACTGTTATCCTATATTGTTTCATGTAGCTACTATAAAACACTACTCTGATGACTCGCCTAGTTGGAATAAGGTGTAGATGATCACAGATGATTTAATCATGCATTGTCAATAATTAAAAGAAATGCTAACTACGAGCAGTAGAATAGAGGGATTTATAATGAAGATTAAGAATACTAATCGAACTTTTGTGTTGCAATTGGAGCAGTGGGACAAGGTGGAAGACAAATATGCTGTGGCTTCTCTGGGTGTGGCAGCAGTGGTGGGACTATGGGGCTTCACAGGGTTGATCTCTGTGAGTACTTGAAGACTCCATTATTTTTTCCTCCTTTGGCGTGCTACGTACATTGCTGATCATTCAACTTCTCATACAGGCCATTGACAAGCTTCCGTTAATCCCTGGAGCTCTTGAGCTTGTTGGAATTGGTTATACCGGAGTAAGCCCTGGAAGCACCTTTTCCATAGTATAACTGAAACAATAAAAGTTTTCTTCTTTGATGTACTATTCATATTGATTCAAACTTCCCTTCTTCTATGGCTTTGATTGCAGTGGTTTGCATACAAGAACGTGATCTTCAAGCCAGACAGGCAAGAACAAATTTCATATCATTGGTCTCTTTGTGATGTGAAAACAAATTTTATCACTATGTTAAAGTAACTTCATTATTAGCTAAAAATCTTCGAATGGCTAGTTTGATTTATCACCATAAAATCTTCCAAGTAGGCAACAATTTACATTTTCCATCTAGTTCTATATTAAGAAAGTTATCAACGGTGTTGCAGGGAAGCATTACTAGCAAAGATCAAAGCAACCTACAACGACATCATTGGCTCTAGCTAAATTTATGTTAAATAAAGATCATCGTTGAGAAGACAGGTGAAAAATAATCACCTAAGATCATGTACCTAATGCATTTCTCAAGTCAAAGATCTTGTGATAGTATATTTTTTGCATCAAACATCTCTCGTTTTCTAACCACTAAGCTGCACATATGAAGCCGCTCATACTGCCTTAGCTACACATTGTGCACTCTTATATGTTCCATGCTCTCTCTATAAACTGAGTGGCTTGAGTCACTTCAATAATGCACTTTAATAAATCTAGAGGAAGAAAAAATAGAAATCTAATATAGAAAGGATACTTCATCATCACATGATTTTTTGAATCATCAATTCAAATGTGAAAGCATCAATTACAAAGGTTCCAGTCTCGGCAGTTATAATTCACAAAGTAAACAAAAAAAGACTTCGAACTAGCATTCTGCAAGTTAAATCGTAAAAAAGAGATGCAAGTACCTTTTAACATTGCACTGGCCAATAAATAATAGAGGTTGCCATTTCTGAGACAGCCCAAGTATATAATAAGAGATGCAAGTACCTTTTAACCCTGCACTGGCCAATAAATTATAGAGGTTGCCATCTTTTAGACAGCCCTAGTATATAATTCCAGCTAAAGATCAACTTGCAACAAATAACACATGTGAGGACTTGATGAAGAGGAATGAAACTCTGCTTACAGATATTGCAGAACTCACTCTCCATGGTCATCTCGGGTCCAAAACTGCTCTCTTAACAATAAGGTGAAAGTACGGCCAAGCATTTTTAGAGCAACACTCTAATCAAATGAAGCAAAAATTAAGTTCTCATTCCATGCCACAAAAATGCACAATTTCTATATGCAACATGATGCTGACTTCAAATAAGTTCTACAATTTTTTGCTGCTTCTTTAGCCTTGCATTATCAGATTTCGCATTGGTAGATCTTTTCTTAGTTTCATTGCGAGGGTCTACTTCATCATCCTCATTAGAATCTTCACTATTTTCTTCACCATCAGAATCATCATTGTCATGCGACAAAAGGGATGTCTGAGTGCCTGCCACTGCATGTTCTGCTGCATTCACAGCTTCTTGAGTATGTAGTTCAGCTACTCCTAACATCAAATCCTGAAAATCCACCATGTGCACACTAAATTAATAAATTAAGGACCAAGCTTACTGAACAAAATTAAGCAGCGAAATACCGTTGCTCCTCAGCTTACCATTTCAATGTATTCGTTTTCATTCCCAGTAAGCACTTCAACATCATAATTCTCCCGAGCATTCTCCTGAAATACAATAATCAGCTTTGGCTCATGTAAACAGCGAAGGAAGACAGCAGCATGGAAAGGGGTAATTCTAAATCTACCAGTGTCTCCTGTTCTAGCTTTTTATTTGCTTCAGCCATTACTCCCAGAAAATCTTTCACCCTGTCAAGAACTAGGAAATCAAAACGAAGTTTTAGTTCTTTTGATTAATATAGGAAAAGGATATCTTCCTGTCATATTGAATCTACTAGGAAAATGTCATTAGAAAGCATTAGGTACGAAGACTCCACCTTGACTAGTGGGAACTGAGGTTGTTGAAAGCTTGCACTTCCTAAGGTAGAAAGATTTTTCTTTTGAGATAAAGAAGAACCATTACTGCAAACAAGCAGTGTGGATTCTGCATTGAGGTCATGGCACATAAAGGTGGTCAGCAAAAACTAGAGCATACACTACTCTTAAGAGCAAGTAAATAATTTTTTTTAAATGAACAGACCAATTGATGAAGATCGGGGCTGTTCAAATTCCAACAGATCTTTTCTTGTCGAACCCATTACAGAATCCATAAATAAAACAAGAAAAATGCAGTGCCTTCAATCTGCAGACGCTAAGAACAGCAAACAAAAATTACATCTTCCGTAAGCAGATTAGGACAGGACAACCCTATTCAGTATCAGAGCTTGAATTGAATATTCACTCCTCCAAACAATCATCATACAGCTTGCTCTTAATGGACTGTCAGAAAATTGGAATTCAATCCATCCTACTAAGGTTTATGTAAAACTTGAAATTAAACCACCTAAATTTTTTTTTTTAAGAATCTTAATACCAATATTAGGATTTCACAAAATACTAAACTAGCGAGGCTTCCACCAAACTAATGGATTGCATGAATGCCCAATCAATCAAGCATCAAACACCAAACCATCCACAAGTCCCACACTAAGAACAAAAACCATCAACATGGATTGTCAAAATTCATCCTTTCTCAAATAATCTCATATACAAGACCCCTTTCAACCTCCAGAACAACACACGATCCAATTTTCAAAATCAAAAAGGAAAAGAATACAAAAAAATTCAACTTTCCAAAGATAAAAAGCCAATGAGGAACTCGGATATTATTCTTCCCAGAACAAACATGCCCTTAAAAAAAAAAAAACTTCCCTTTTGCTTTCCCAATCATGACAAAATCATAGATTGCCAACAAAGACATACAATCTGATCTTTCAACAAAACCAATCTCACATACTACCAACCACCATGGCTTTGCAATGTGGACATAAGGAAACGGAGGCATGGGAAGGGGGTGAAGGCTTGCCTGCCGTGAAGGTCTGGTTAGAACGTTGGATGGAAAGGCGGCGGCGTCTTCTTCGTTGTCGATGGGGAAGACGGGTGAGACTTGAGAGGAGGAGATGGCGGAGAGGAGAGCGGATGCCGGCTCCGCAGCGGCGATGAATGTGAATATGAATATACAAATACAGAGGGCGAGGGAGAGACTGAACAGCAGGAAGAAGAGAGTTGATTAAATGGACGGAGAGATGTTCATCCGAGGCGGCCACGTTCGGGCGAAGAGATCTGAATGGGAATCGGAGTCGATTTTACAAAGAGTAGTTGAATTAAATCGATTTGGTTCATAATTGGTTTGCTTAAATCGATTTAAATTTGTAATATATATTAATTTAATAATTTATAATATAAATATATAAAAGTTAGGTATTTATATTATTTTGTTATTATTGTATATATTATATTTTATAATATTTTTTTAATATTTTTTGAGATTTTATTTTAAATTATTTAAAATTAGTTATTACTTTTAACTCGAGTCAGAGTTGAATCAATTTTTAATTATGAAAATGTCACGGCTAAATTTTTTTTCCTATTCACTCCCCCTGACGCGCCCAGCTCCTTCACCCCTACTACCGCCGTCGCCGACTATCATGCTGTGGTATCGCCTTGCTTGCTTTGCCCCCCCCCCCTTAGCAGGTCCCGCCCTGTCCCCAGCTGTGCCCCCGCCCCAGCCCTTTTGTCCCCGCACATGCCTCCCTGCCCTCCACTGTCATTGCCCCCTATTGCACCGTTGTTCACCCTCGCCGCTTCATACTCCCCACCCCCGGTCAGCGTCTAAAATTGACCGATTTGGGCTGATTTTAAAATCTGCTAGAATCGGCCGATTCACGAACCAATTCTTATTAAAACCAATTTACCCATTAAATCGGATCGAAAACTTTCCATTCCGATTTAACTCGAAATCGGGCGAGTTCTAAATCTATGGTTTCCATATGTCAGATCAAATCCAATTTTAGGTTTTTTGAATCATATATCTAAAAGTATGTATTCTGATCATGTATACGGATATTTTATAAAATTATATTTTAAAAATATTTAATATAATATTTCTTATTTTTAAAATTTTTTATTATTTATATTATTTTACACAATCACTAATACAATTTTTCGAATTTAGATCAATTACGAATATCATAAATGAAATAGATTAATCTTCGGATTCAAATTCAGATCAATTACAGATATCTACACGTCTCTAATCTATATCCGATCCGAACTCATCCATAACCTAAACCAATGAGGAAGACTATGGCTTATTCTAATTAATTAATATTTGTTTTGGTTTGAAACAAAGGATTTTAAAAATAATATTGATAATTCTAGTGACTTTAGTTGGTTATCTCTGCTAAATATATTAGAAAAATAATTTTAATTTTCAATAATTTCGCCACAATCACAAGAAGAATCTATTTATCCATTAAAAAATATATTTAGTGTATTATAACGGAGGGTTATAAAAGATTTTAATCACCCGATGCACCCATAAGTGCATGAAGTATTTATAAATGGGTATTTATAAGTGGTTATTAAGATTTTATTAAATGGACATGTTTAGTTAAGATAAATGGGTATTTATAAGCGTCAATTTTCTCATTTGACATATATTTGTTGAATGCCCAATCTACTCTTATTAATAAAAATGGAACCCATTCCTAATTTCTGATTAAAAATAAGAGCTTTAACTAATCAAAATAATATAAAAATATTAAATATTAAATTAAATTATTATAATTTATTATTTAATTTAATTAAGATTTTTCTTTAAAATCAACTATAATTTACATTAATTTATTAAATGATTACAATTTATCTCATTATCAATAAAAATTTATATATTAAATTAAATTTTATTTGTATTATAAATCGCACAGAGGAGTGATCTTAACTGCGGATATAATCTTTGAAACTATTTGTTCCCAATTTTTTTATTATAATTAAAAAAAACTATGAAGGTGTAAATGTCAGATGTAAAATTTCTTTATACAAATTTTATTTTTTTTGTGTTGTTTATAAGAAATTGTGTTGTAGTCAAATTTACAAAAAATATCATTTAGTTGAAGTCTTATTTGTATTTTTTTATAAAATAATATAAAATAATTAATTTTTTAATAGAATAACTATTATTTATAAATTTTTTATTTCTTTCGTGTTATTAACTTTGACCCACAATCAAGTAGGGGATTACCTATAACTGGTGCCCTAATAAGCCTATTTATTTACACCTAACACTTTACCGACAATTAACCAAGGGATTAAAAGTTAGTGACGCCCTAACCGGCCTATTTATTCACACCTAACATAATCAAAGTCTTGGTAGAATCTCCAACTTTATAATTAAACTTGTAAATACTCAAGTGCATTAAACTTTATGTGGGTTTTTAATTTTCTTTTAATTATATATATATATATATATGAACTTTTTGTTACCTATAAAAGTTAAGTTTTTTTATCCACTAAATAGTCTATTGCAAATATATTTTATTTTTATTAGACAATTAATCAACCTAATTCAATTTAAAATATTTATTATCAAGTTTGATAATATTTTTATACATATATGTGAGTTTTATGTGTAAGTTAAATATAATTGTCATATTTGGTTTTTTATATATTATGATTATTTACAAAAATTATTATTATATTAGGGTGTATTTTATCTCTTATAATTACTTATAAAAATAATAGTAGTCGTTATGTTTGATGTTTGATGTTTGATGTTTGATAATAATTTACAACAATCTCTTATATTTTTTTAAATAGTAACAACGTATGATATTTTAACCAGGGAGAATATTAAAACATAATTTATTGGCTCATCAGATAGGATTACTATATTGGAGAATTAGGAGCTTATAATGTAAAGACAGATGATTACAATAACAACGACGGTAATAGCAACGACGGCAACGAAGATAACAATCATGATAAAGAAACTATTATGTATAAAAATTAAATGTTTCATGTTAAATGAATTATGAAGATTAAAAGGTCATAATATAACAAAAATATATTTCGTTGATAATATAATGAGACTATAGTTTTGCTAAACTTTATTTTTAAGTTTGAGGCTAGCTTTAATATTACGTTAATTTGCGTTTATATCTAGAGCATTTTTTAGCATAATTTAGATTATAGTTTTATTTAAGATTATTTATGGTGATATTTTTTATGAACTAAAATATATCAACTTGTCACAATATTCATAAATGAAAAAATTATAATATTGTATTAGAATTTCGTATTTCAATTTAAATTATTACTAACTTCTGCCTTCAAGTTATTAGAAAATAATTTCTTAAAACGAAATCGAATAGAAATATTCCTAAATTAAATACAACACAAAATATCCTAATTATTTTGGCCGAATGATCTTCCTATGCTAGTTTTAACAATTCTCGCTCTTTACATTTATTTGTATTTCCTTGGCATGTTGCATGTTAGGCTCGGGAAACAAAAAATATATATATACGAACATGAGTAGTGTTTCGACTAGACTCGACGTCAAGCTTGATTCTTATATCTAACAAACAAATTTCTAATCAAGCTCTATCAATTTGGTTATAAGTTACATTAAATTTAAAAAGATATCAGATAAAATTGAAACAAAATTAAATGTTATCGAAAGGTAACACTATCCTTCCGGGCTTTATAGGTTGTGCCAATGGCACAGCCTGTAAATGAGCAAGGTCCTTCAGGAAAATGGTATTTGATATGTTGCACGCGGCAGCACCCGACCTGGCACTACGTTCAACCACCATTGCCATTGGCATGTAGTATTTAATATTTATGGTATATCGCATCTCTTAGCTGTACATATATATATATATGTAGAGACGAACAATGAGCTGCTCTACTGTTTATTGTCACCTCAACTCTCTGTCTTCTTCTCTGCCCTGTTTTTGGTTGGCCCAGGTATGGCTGTGTTTTGTTTATTGGATGATAGTATGGTGTTTTTTTCCAAAGTAGATGATAGTATGGTGTTGTTTCAATACAAACTGTTTTTTTGTGATTGATTTTATGTGTGCGAGCGTTTTTTACGTGGAAGGGGATGTTGGGTATCCGTGTGATTGATTCATGGTTAATTTAGCTGCATGAGATTGATGATCGGATCTTTTGTTTGAAGGATCAGAGTTGTTGCCTTGTTGCATGCCTGTTCTGTTAATCTTTAGTCTTCCTATGCTGTATTTTTCTCCTAGTAGATGCAATTGTGTTTGTAATCTGCCTCAAACAGATCTGTTTTTCAATAAAATTGAATTCTATGTGGTTCCATTGATTACAAATTTTGCGGTGGCCTAAATAAATCTAGATGGGCATATACATTTATAAAAATGCTAATTTTATTGTCGTCAAATTTTTTTCCTCTTTATTTTCTCTGATTTCTATTCCTTGGCACTTTTAATTTTTTCTTTAGATGATAAAAGAAATCAAATGAGAACATGACATTTTTCTTTACTCTTTGTTTGGATGGCACCTTTGTTTTGTTTTTTCTGTAATTTTTTTTAAAACATGTCATTGTCTTTATCAGAAGAAACATGAGTGAAGAAAACGAAGCTGAAAAATGTGGGCGTCCAGTTCCAAGACTTAATGAAAGGATCCTTTCATCTTTGTTCAGGAGATCGGTTGCTGCACATCCATGGCATGACCTTGAGATAGGTATTTGGATTTTTTTTATTCATTATTTTATCTTAAGGGTCTGGTTATGAAAAGCAATTGAATGTGACTCTTTCAACCATTGTTACAGGACCTGGAGCTCCTAGCATAGTTAATTGTGTAAGTAAAGCCATTTTAGTGCAGAATGAATTTTCTATGTTTTCTAAGATTCATGAAAATACCATTAGAAGATAGAGGAACCAAGTAGGAGTAGAGGTAGAAATCGAGTGAGAAAGAAAACAATGTCTTAAAGATAAGAATTGCAAATGTATGTTCTGTTTTGGCATATGATGATAGTAAAAAAAAAGGTCTAGGGGAGTAAATTGCAGCTCATGCCTAAGTTGCCGTTGGATTAGCAATATATATATATATATGCCATTATTTCATTCACTAGTTTGTGGCATTTTGTGAGTAACAATATCCAATGTGATATCTTTTTAAGCTGACAAAGGTTTCATATATAGCACTCGCTTATCAGCCTAAAATTCTTTGTCTGCAACAAATGTAGGGAAGTTCGGATACAAGCTTTAGTTCTGTTACTCAGATTTTGTGTGCTCAAAGTTTGTTATCGAATTCCCGGTGATTTATGAACTTGATCTCATATAGGTTGTGGAGATACCAAAAGGAAGCAAGGTGAAGTATGAACTTGACAAGAAAACTGGGCTCATCAAGGTGCATATCAGTTCCTAAATCTTGAGGCCAATGGTGTAACATGGACTTCAGAATATCATTAGAAGTTTCAGTGGGCTTCATTTTTCATATTTGTCCATAATAACCAGGTTGATCGGGTGCTGTACTCATCAGTTGTCTACCCTCATAACTATGGTTTCATCCCCCGTACTCTGTGCGAAGATAACGATCCAATGGATGTTCTTGTTCTGATGCAGGTAGCTTGGAGGTTAAATTTCTTTTTCAGTAACTGTATTCTTTTGTAGTTTTTTTTCCTGAGGCCCGTTTTTTATTACTATATATGTGCTCATCAAAGCTGTCTTCGCTTCAAAACTATCAGGAACCTGTAATTCCTGGCTGCTTTCTTCGAGCGAGGGCCATTGGATTGATGCCGATGATTGATCAGGTACCATGATTGTGGGGATATTTTGTATGTTACCACTCCAATGCCTTCTGCCTTCTCGCATTAAATTCGTGCTATGGTTATCTCTATTAATGTTTACAGGGAGAGAAAGATGATAAGATAATTGCAGTGTGCGCTGATGATCCGGAGTATCATCACTACACTGACATCAAGCAGCTCCCACCTCATCGTCTTGCTGAAATTCGCCGGTTCTTTGAAGACTGTATCCTAGATTTTAATACCTGTTTTTTTCTAACACAAATTATTTCTATCAGACATTTAGTTTCGCAACCAGAGTCTATTTCTTTGACAATATTTTAGATAAGAAGAATGAGAACAAAGAGGTTGCAGTTAATGACTTCCTGCCTGCAGAAACTGCCATGGAAGCCATTCAGTACTCCATGTAAGTTCAACTTCTGTATACATTTCATATTAACTGTGTGAACGGGTTTATCTTACAGAGCCAGCATCGACGACCCAAGATAGAAAAACTTAATGCTCGTGCTTTCTCGATCTTATTCTTTCCTTTAAACTTTGTGATGCAGGGATCTATATGCGCAATACATTTTGCAGACCCTGCGTCGCTAGATAACACACCGTAACATGTAAACAAAGCAAAATAATTACTTCAAACAAACATGGAAACACTATTTCTTTATTGCCAAGTGGTTTGAGCTGATATCGAATTTTCAAAGCGAACTTCTAAGCATTAAATTTTCACAGCTAATATGTCGTAGTGATCATGTACAATTTTGCACCATTTCTAAAGTTTTCAGTTCTCTAGCGTTCGGTCGTTCTGGATATAAAGGTTGAAACGCTGTAGAGATAGTATTATGAAGCTCGATACCATTTTCTAATCTCCAGTATGGCAGACCTGAGATCTTGATTCCTTGCTCAACTGTGGTTTACCCACAAGTAACACTGACTCCAGAACCTCTCATAATGGATCAATCTTCTACTTAGTTAGAAAAAAGAATAAACAACGTTAACAAATGCCCTGGATGAGAAGATTTGATGAGATAAAATCGATAATAAAAGTAGCCGCTTCCCAGATAAATTTCAATGTCCTCATCCTCACAAAACTTCTAAAAGGGATATCCAACCAACGAAGAAGCATTTTCTCCTTGTTACCAAGTAGAAAAAGTAGCATTTGAATGGTAAACTTTCAAAGTTCTAAAACTCAAGCAGTGAGCTCCATGATAGCGCTAACAATGTCACCATCACAACCCTTGAGAGCTTTGACTGCTTTCGCTCTTGAAACTCCGGCCTGGGTCATCACCAAATCGATATCACGATCCTCCACCCCGGATTCATCAATCTCCTCCTCTTCCTCCTCAGCCTGCGGGGCTATTGCTACATCAGGCCTGGCCATCACATTGCTCATATCAGGCACCCTAAACTGTTGGGCAGCCTGTGTCTGCAGCTGAGAACTGAGGTCCTCAATCTTTGCCTCACCGAAGATAACGTACGTTTCTGAGTTTGGGTTTTTGAATACATCGGGTTTCGAGATCACAAACAAAATCTGTAATAAATAATGTAAATGGAGATTTAAGGAAACCGCTTTACCATTCTATTTAAATAAGTTCCAGCTAAAAATCACTTACATTTTTTGTCCTTTTGATGGTAACCCTACTAACACCAGTGACAGGCTTCATCCCAAGCTTTAGCATAGCTTTCCTACTCTTCTTTTCGCTCCTGCTCTGCTTTGAGCTCTCATTCCCTCCCGCCTGGTCATCTGTAAAACAAACAGAAATCAGAATCATTACATATGGAGTTACTGGAGCTGGCAACAATAAGAGAAAATAAAATAGCAACCTGATGTGAAGCACAAACGCACATGAAGATGGAAGATAAAAATAATTGCTTCAGCAGTAGGAAGGCTCAAACTCCCGTATAAACTACTGGACACTAACAACTAATTACCCACCGCACTAGCTGTGTAGGGTAACGAATAGAAATATCCAATTTTTTCACAGCATTAACATACGTGCATACAATACAAGAACCATAGAAAGGAAATGATAAATTGCGACCACTTTCTTCAAAGAAATGGCAGGAATCACCTAGGCAACAAGATATAAGACTTAAACCCTAATGGAGATATGCGGGGGAAGACCTCCGACAATGGAAATATTAGTTTATACCGTTTCAAGGACTTCCGGACTCTCTGATCAGCTAAGAAAGAAGCACTTTTTATTCAACCAACGCTAAAACTACAAACAATGGCAACAAAAGTTAAAGAGGTATTTCTCATTGATCATGACCACCCAAAAATAAAAAGCCACCACCCCATACGAGACTGTCCCTCGACAATGGAACTCAATGAAGCGGAACTAAATTTACAGCGATTTAATCCAGGAGCGCCTACAAACAATACTTCTTTACACCCCGTACCAAACGAAGAAGAAAAAGACATTTAACCATTGCGATGGATGATACGCATCATCTAAACAAAACATCGTGTACAACTCCTACAACTACAAATCAACCAAGCCACAAAATCCATGAGAGTAAATAACAAATAAACAAAATTCACAGCAAACTGATAACACTATCTGCATAGCACAACGCTACAAGATAAAAAAATGATCCTACCACAGACTAAACAAAATTCCACAGATAACAGAAACGCTTTACCACAACCAACCGATATAAGGGCACAAACAAGCAAACGAAAATAGAGAAATAATAATAATAATGAAAGGAGAGCATTGCCATCGGCTCCATCTTCCTTATCCTCATCGTCATCCTCATCATCATCGTCGTCATCCTCGTCCTCCTCCTTCACATCTTCAACAACCGGCTCATCCTTCTACCAACCCAAAAACACAGGCAATACAACCCATCAATCTTTCCACATACTTTACCAATAAAAAAACCCAAAAAAATGATGGAAACAAATCAAAGATGCAAACTTTATGGTCCTGCTCCTCCTGGAGAGAGGCCTCCTGCAGCTTCTGGGCTTCGTCTTCGACGACGGGGCCCGGCATGGTCGCCGGCGGCGGCGGCGGCGGCGGCGTGCAGGGGACGGGACGGAGTAGCGAGGGTTTCTGCAGCTTATCGGATCGGATGAGTTAAGGAGAAGGGAGGTTATATCTATGGGCTTTGTGGGCTTCCAGGGCTTTGTTTCGGTTTGGTGGATTTAGGGCCCACTTGCAGTTGGAACAAATTTAGGCCCAATAAAATGAATGGGCCCTGACGGAATCGGTCAGTCGGACAAGGTGGCCTTGTTCGCTCAAACTTATATTTGATAGTAACACAAAAGGGGAATAGATTTTTAATACATTACTGGTTAGAGGCAAACATCAATTACAATTAACAAAAAAGGAGAAAATTATGAATTGTCTTAAATGTCACTAACTATATTTAAATTGATAAATATAAAACTTTTTTGTAATAAACCTTATTGTCGCCAACCGTGATGGCTAGGTCCGACGACACTAGGGTTGCAGTCGATCAAGTCTGGAGCGGCAGTATGGTAACCCCATGTTTGTTGTGACCACTGACCAGTGGCTCGCAGCAAATAATCACACAAGATTTTCTTTTTAAAAAAAATAGAGGGCAATCTTATTATTATTGAAAAAATTCCTCTTTTCTAGTAATTAGTTTTCACTCTACCACTACAAGATAATAATGACAAAAAATATCCTTCTTTTATAGTAAAAAGTTCAAATTTATACTATATATTGATGTATAATATATATTGGTATACTACATTGCAACAATATAATCATCCCAAAAAAGAAAATTCATTGTAAGGGAATTTTATGCCAAACTACATAACACAAAATAGATGGCTTTTGCGAATAAGGTTTCGAGGCGAACAAACCAAACTAAATTAATAGTGATTGTAACAGCCCAATTTTGGTTCATCTAAGAACCGAATTGGAACTATTATGATCGAATTAAGTCATATATAAATCAATTAATTTATAAAACTCAATAAATTTATTAGACTCGAACGATAATTATATTGAAATAACCTTTTTGGCACCTCAAGAATGGAAGACATTACTAAATATACATAAAAAAATCAAACATATATAAAAATATGAAAGAAAATAGTGAACGTTGAGTACAAATGTGTGCAACATTTGTTTGTCTTCTACCAAAGCCAACCCAATGCACAGGAACACGTTAACAACAAATGTCACTAGTCCATAAAGTAACTACTACAAATTGGTAAATGGAAATTGATTTTCACGAGGAAAGAAAAAACCATATATATAATTTTCATATGAATATTAAAGGGCATCTACTGAAGAACCATCAAGCTGCAGAATCGATAATACCCCAAATTGAGCTCGTGTTATGCCACTCTCGGCAATAACTGGTCCTACTCTTGGAAAAAAATACATATCCTAATCTCTCTTTATACCTCCATATAGCTCCTAGCCCAAAACACAAGGGCCAAATAATCTTTGGCATATGCCTTAAATACCCTTTAATACTACAAGTCTAAATATGCATTTTACACAATAATACCCATTTACTCCACATCTCTTTGGGTGTAAAGAAACTCAAGACATAGAGATCTCAGGATTTATTGGGAATGGAACAACCTTTTCACTAATCCAGAGCCCAATGTGACTTGTGTATGTGTTCGCTCAAGGTATATGCGAGGTCAAATACATCAACTCCCAACTCACTCAAGACTCGACAAAAAATTATATATAGGGTTAGGAAGGAAATCATATAAGTAGACCTAAAGACAACAAAAGGTTGAGCTAAATTTGAAAACAACTCAAGGGATCTCATCCTCGAGGGTTATTAATTACAAAAGTAAAACATATCTAAATGATCTATGTTAAGTGGGGTCCTCATAAAATAACCACTTAACATGTCTTACAATTTGGAAATCAAATCCACAACAAAATAAAGCGGTAAATCTAAGAAGAGTCTTACCAGACTTGTGGTCTAAGCTCCAAACACATCGGCATATCTACAGTGAGCTCGGACTCTAGAACAGAAAATGGTTGAAAAATGGACTAAAATGGGCGAAAACAAATTGAAATAGGCTATTGAGTCAATTGGGCCGAGTTGGACTAAGTCAAATTGAGTTAAACTGAGTTGACTCGGCTCGAGTCAAGTTGCTAAGTTGGGTTGGATGGGATTTGTTAGTTGGGTTGGCTCATGGACACAAACACAGGCTCAGGCAACCAAGCCTACACAAATAGAAATGGACATGGTAGCGGGCAAACGAACAAGCAAATAGGCAAACACGATCGTGGGCAAGAGGGTGCAATAGGGCAAATGGGCACCAAACAGGCCGTAGGTACCCATTGTAGGAAAACACTGACAACGGCGTGTCGAGGGCTGCCACCTGTTACAATCAACAAAGAACGATGGGCAATGTTATTGAGATGGTCACCGCTGTACCCTAGCCGTTGGTCAGCCAAAAAATTACCAAGAAGTAGGCAAAATCACAGTCGGGTATGGCCACATCGCCAACGGCGATCACAGCCATGGTTGTGGTCGATGGTGGTCTCAAAAGTTCAACCTCTGCGAGGGGAAGCCGTCCGAGGTGATGATCGGTGGTGTTTGGCCAACAACTAGTTGGAAAGTGACAAAAACATGTCTAGGGAAGTGTGAGTCACCAGCGGCGATCATGGCTACAACGGAGGTCGGGGCAAATCACAAATGGAAGATCTGAGTGAGAGGAAGCTATTGGGGTGGTCAGCCTCCCCGGAGGAAACTCGTCGGCTCCAAAAAATGGACCAAAAGGTTGCGGTGGTGGAATTGTCTAAGAAAATGCCATCGTTAGCGGCGACTACGGCGGCACTGGAGCTAGTGGATGGTCTCGATTAACAATCAGTTGTAAGGCAGTCAGATTGGTGCCAGTCCAGTGGCCGACCACCCTAACAGAAAGCTTATATATATATATATATATATATATATATATATATATATATATATATATATATAGAGAGAGAGAGAGAGAGAGAAACAAAAATCTTGGTTTGAGACCAACAAAGTTGAAACTAACTCTAAGCTTATCGGAGACTCTACAGATGGAAAACGAGGCAAAAGCTAAATGAGCATCAAAACCCTGGATTCAATTGGACAAAGGTTTGAAACTCAAATCAAGTTGGGTTCATAGGGACAATCCGATAATCCAAAATCCTCATGATGCATACAAAAGAGGTACCAAAAAAAGTCCAAACGGATACTAAATGCTTATGTGAGATCCCTCAACTTAGTCTCACATCTAATACCTACTGGGAGAAGATTATGTTTATAAGTGGGAATGGACTATAGATCTTTAACTTTCGGGGTACCCATTTTAAAGAAATGACTTGGCCCATTACGTTGCACTTTGGGTTGGGTCGTTACAAATGGTATCAGAGCCGACCTGGTTTCGTGTTAGATGGTGGGATGGACTAGGGACGTTGGCTAGGCTATCGGTCACAGGCCAAAAAAGGTCGTGCGCTGGGGTTAGTAACGGGCCAAGACTAGAAACGTTGGCTAGGTTACCCAGTCACGGGCCAGAAAGGACGTGGGCTGGGGCTAGCAACGGGCCAAGAATAGGCATTTCGGGGACGAAATTTCCTAAGGTGGGTGGATTGTGAGATCCCTCAATTTAGTCCCACATCTAATACCTACTGGGAGAAGATCATGTTTATAAGTGGGAATGGACTAGAGATCTTTTAACTTCCGGGGTATCCATTTTAAAGAAATAACTTAGCCTATTACGTTGCACTTTGGGCTGGGTCGTTACAGCTTCAATGTCCTAGATTTAGCCCTAAAACCCAGAGCTAACACAAGTAAAAAAATTTTATATACCTCATATATACATTAATAACTTATACTTTGTTGTATTATAATTGAAGCTATCATAGTTATATTGAGAATAGGTAACTTCTATAACATACTCATACGACCATCTGGGCCTCATATTCATGATCTAAAAGCTGAACTAACTCGAACCGACTTAAGGCTAACTTGAAACTGGCTCAAACTAAGCAAAGCAACGAGTAGGTAAAACTCTAACACGGGGTTTTAACAAGCCGAAAAGAATAATGTTTATCAATTTTAAAGCAGCACGGCCATTACAGGTGCTAATCGAGCGAACAAGTCAAACTCAACTTGTGTTCGAACTCCGTTCGAATAGTTCGAATCTAGTTCGAATTCAAATCGAGATCGATTCGAATATCTTTTATGTATTCGAGTTGGAATACACTTAAACTGTTTAATTTTCCCAAGCTCGAACCCAGCTTGTTCATGAGCTCAATGTGGATTGAACCGACAACCTTGACGTCATTAACTTGAATACTTACCAACTCAACTATCTCACTTCTTTATTATCTAGTCGAGTTCGAGTTATAATTGAGTCGAGTCCAGTCGAACACGACCTTGCTCAAGCTCAGCTTGTAAGATTCAAGTTTGAGCTCGAATATTTAAATATCGAGTTTCAAGTCGAGTCAAGCCAAGCCGAACATTAAATGCTCATGAGCTAGCTCGCTCAATTAGCAACCCTAACGACCATATATGTGCAGTACCTTGGAAGTAGTTGAGGGATGGTATTCAACCCCATACAATTAAAATCTAATAAAATGTGGTAAGGAAGAAGGTTCTACGTACACCTCATTCTACAGTACTTTTAGGACTACTGCTGTGCTTACAGAAGGGTTAGAGAGAAGCAACAAATTACACAAGGCGTCACCCTCAAGCTCAAAAGCTAGAACCCACCTCGTTAAAAATATTGTATGGGTATTAATCATTTATGTACTGCGGGCCAATATGTTACATACAGCTGATTTTATAAGGCAAACAAGACAGTGCATTTCTTCCACCGCTTGGCAATCCAAAACCAGCCCATCCACAACATTTTTCATGCTAAAACTAATCTTTGTCGCTCCAAACTTTTATCATATACAATTCAATGGACGAACCTACACTTAAGGTCGTCTTTCACCATCATATGATTCATATCGCCCCCTTGCTATTATATATCCAGTAGCCAATGCGTGTTACCAAAAGCATAAGGTTTCCGAGTGGCTTGTTCAAGCATGTTCCTCACAAACTACTCACCTATAAGTATTCACTACTAAGAAGCAGATCAAGCTTGTGTTGCTCACAAGGAAGGCTTGTTGAAGTCGGGGAGATGGCAAGATGTTTGTCACCATTGCTGTTCATGGTTTTCATGTGTTTGCTCATGGGTGGCTCTAAAGCTCAGCTCAGTGTTGGGTACTACCTCCTAACTTGCCCTCTTGTTGAGCTCATTGTCAAAGGTGAAGTTAGAGATGCAATTGCCCGAGATAGAGGCGTTGCTGCAGGGCTAATCAGATTGCATTTTCATGACTGCTTTGTTAGGGTATGTTGATCTTAATAATATGTGTTTTTGTGTGTGTATATATATATATATATATAGTTTACTTTTAAAAATATATATACTAGTCTTGAATTATGACTAAAAGGATTGATATTCAATGGACGTTGCAAGGGGTGTGATGGGTCGATTCTGATTGATTCAACGCCGGAAAACAAAGCAGAGAAGGATTCGCCGGCAAATGGGTTCACTTTGAGAGGGTTAGAGGTGATTGACATGATTAAAGACAAGTTGGAGAGCCTGTGCCCGGGGGTGGTCTCTTGTGCAGACATCCTTGCATTTGCAGCGAGAGAGAGTGTGGAAGCGGTAATTAGCTTTGTTAGAGTTCTCTCTGTTTTTGTGGCCACGTATATTGAAAGTCATCACCTAATAAGACATCTTGTACGCGCATGCACACATAATTTCTTAGTAAGTAGATGTATATGCATCTATACACATAATTTCTAAGTAGATGTTAATCTTCTAGCCAGCTAGTGTTTCTGATGTCAAGCAATTTTAAATTTTTATAGTGTATTTTTAGAGGTAAGAAACTAAGAATAAGGTACAAGTTTTTTTACTATAATTTTGGACTTACGGCGTACTTTAAAATTACAAGTTTGATTAAAAATTACGTGCATCTATACCTTAACATGATAAATTAATGATTATCTGTATAATAATTAATGAGCCCCATTAAAAATATTTGTGGGATATTTTAATTTATATATAATATATATATATATATAAATATATAAATATAGAGTTATGCTATGATGCGCTGCCATCTTTTGGCAGTGCACCATGCGCTGCAAATCTGGGCCGTTGGATTGCGATCCAACTGCCCAGCGCACTCTTCCAAAATACCCCCTACTCCGCCGCCCGCCCCTGCCATTCGGCCGAGCCCTACCGCAGCCTGCCCGCCGGCGGGGGGTGGTGGCGGATGGCGGTGGCGGGGGGCGGGGGTGGTGGCCGGGGGGGCGGCAGGCCAGGTGCAGGGGGCGGGAGGGGGGTGGATGTGGTGGCAGAGGGCCGATGGGCCGAGGAGGGGGCCGCCGCTGAGGGGGCGACAGCTTGGAGAGGTCCGGGGATGCCGGCTGGTGGGCTGCGGCGGGGGTTGGCCGCATGGGCCACGGTAGGGCTCGGCTATTGGATGGGGGGGGGGTGTATTTTGGCAGGGTGCGCTCGGCTGTTGGATCGCGATCCAACGGCTCAGATTTGCAGTGTTGTCAAAAGATGACAACGCACCGTAACAATTATATATATATATATATATGGTAGGAATTAACTAGGAAGTATATGTACCTTTGCCTAGATAGCAAAAGTAAAGTTTGGTTCAGACGTACTACATTAATTTTATGGAAAGCTCATAACACAGCAATGTTTCATGCCAATTTTTATGGCTGATACACTTGTAAATTTGATATCCAATATTTGCAGGCTGGTGGAATTGGGTATGTTGTCCCAGCAGGAAGAATGGATGGGAGGATTTCAAAGGCCTCTGAAACAGTAGACTTACCCTCTCCCCGCTCAAACTTAGCTCAACTCACACAATCCTTCGCCAACAAGGGCTTCACACAGGAAGAAATGGTCACACTCTCTGGTAACTAATCACAATCCCTACTTCGACATGGAAGCTATATCAAGAACATGCATACAAACACTTCGATAACATATATATGTTTGTGAAAACAGGTGCGCACTCAATAGGCAGGTCTCACTGCGGTCCCTTAAACACCAGGCTATACAACTTCAGCTCTACAATAACCCAAGATCCAACCTTGGATCCATTTTATGCATCCCAGTTGAAGCAGCAGTGCCCAAAAGGAAGCACAAACCAAAACCAAGTGGTGCCCATGGACCCAATCAGTCCTACTGTCATGGACAGTGCATATTACAAAAATATATTGGCTAATAGGGGCTTGTTCATCTCCGACCAAACACTGTTATCAGACCCAATTACAGCTTTGCAAGTGGCTGTGAATGCTAATGGTAATCTGATATGGAACTTGAAGTTTGCTTCGGCCATGGTGAAGATGGGGCAGATTGGTGTCCTCGTTGGGGACGAAGGGGAGATTCGCTCGAAATGCAGAGTGATCAACAATATTGATTGATCATTTTGAGGCCAATTTAGTAGCTAAGAGTTGATTAATTATTATTCCCTACATGTGTGGGAGTGTGTATTTCTTTTTCAAGAATTGGATTGTTTGAGTTAATTAATTAGGATATTGGGTTATTGCTAATGTTATAGTTTAAAAAGTCCAAACTCCAACTCTACTCATCATGTCATAGAGTAGTGTCGGAGTTAACTCCAAGTCAATTTGGAGTCATTTATATTTAATTTTTAATTATATAAATAAAAAAAATAAAATTAATAAAATTTATTCTTTTAATACTTGAAATTGATAAATATTTGATTAATATTATTTAAAAATATTGATTTAACTATTTTTTTAAAAAATAATATGTTTTGATAACTTTTATAACATAATTTAGAGAATCAATTACTAAATCAGTCACTATGAAGTCATTTATAGAGTTTGATTCGACAAGCTGTGAAATCGAGTCGACTCAATGAGTTTTCTAAGTCCAACTTTTTTTTTAACTATGACAAAAATATTCATCTTCTACTTTATCTTGTTAAGATGATAAATTAATATTCAGCGTACATACCTCCAATATATTTTCTTTCTCATTATCTACAAGTTTTCTTTATGATGAAACATAGCTTAAAAACTCAAGGTTTGGACTTGACTCGGTAGGCTATGTCATGGAGTCGGCCGGGAGTGGACTCCTTATTGACTCAAAATTATTTATAATAATATTTCCATTCAATAGGTAAATAGATATATTAAATTATGAAATTTGATATTTGAAATTGATAATTATATCATTTATGTTACTTTAAATTATTGATTTAACTAAACTAAAAAGAAAATAATATATTTTTAAATCCTTTTCTACTTAACTTAAGATAGATTCAAGGAGACTCGATGAGTCAATCAATCATAAAATCGATCAATAAGGAATTATTTATGGGGTTTGATTCAAGAAGCTATGGAGTAAAGGACTCAACTCGAGGAATTTCTGAAATAAAAAGAAACCTTAAAATTATGTACAAAATTATAATCTTTTACCGAACATTTGCATGTTATTTCATCATATCTTATAATTATAAAAAAGTGCAATATAATTTACAAAATGTTCTATATGAAACCCCATTTTTTATTTTTTCCCTAAGTAATGAGGCGCCGCGCCCAACTTACATACTCTGGATCGGGATTATTATACATATAGTTTTTGGAGTTATTTTGGGGGAAAGAAAAGAATATTTCACGTTCATATTAAGGAAGCGTTGATCTTAATTAATTAGTTTATTGTTTTGCCTATGATCGCGGTTAATTAACACTAACCTTGAGATGAGGATAGATTTGCAAACAATGATTATTATGATATTTTGAAACGTATGCTTTGGGCTTAATTTGGGGACTTGAACCAAACAACTTTCTAGAGAGACAAAACGTTTGGACTTGCAAATTTTAATTTCCACCCGAGCCCGTGTTCCAAAGCAACTAATTAAGGGAAAATATCATAAATATAATTGTCTTAAAATTTTCTTTTAAAAAAGAGGCGAATTTACAAAATTATATTAAAAAGAGTCATTTTTAAAATTTTCATATCAATTATGCCAAATTCTATAAGTTTTAGATAATAACAAAAATGCCCGTAAATTTTATTTTTACTAATATCAAAATATATAATAGATAAAACTTATAATTTTTGTACTAATTTTATATATAGAAATAAAAAATTAACTGATAAATATTAAATAGAATATAAAACTATATTATTGACGAGCTACAAAATCAAAAAATATTTGTTATTGAATTTTGGATAATTATAAAGAAAATTAAATTTTAGGCCATCAAAAATAAAAAATATATATTTTTAGATATTCAAAATTTTAATTTGAAATTGTTATATTTTATTAAAAATTAAAACGTTTTTTTTATCCAATATGTTTTTATTTTGAATATTTTTTAAAAAAATTAAAATATCATTCATTATATAAAACAAAAAAAAATGTTTGAAAACATTTAAAATTAGATTAAGGGTATTTATGTTAATAAAATAAATATTATAAATAAATATTCTTAAAATATATGAGTTGGTTATCTGTGAAATAAAAATATCTTATATAAATTTAAAATTTTAGTTATTTATAATAAAAAATATTTATATTTTGACACTAATTAATTAATTACTGTTCTTAACTCAATTTCTTTGAAGTTGGGCAGATAAACATTTCGGAGACCGTGTATCATCGTGTTAGTGGCCCGCAACCGCAACTATCTTTTTCAATTATAACCTTTAAAAAAAACACAATTTTATATGAACGGGCCAGCTGTTTAGATTATTATCAAAATATAACATAACTTCTTGCAGATTATTAAGTAATTTAAAATCTAGAGAAAAAATGTTAGTTGTTGGTTATGATCCCTTGATATAATATATTGATCAGTTGACTGGAATCAAATAACCTGCTGATAAGATGGTACTAAAGTTTAGAACAAGATGATCATGAGCGAACGCAGCTGTTATAATTAATTTCCAGAATCTAAAACTCATAATGTGATAGCCAACTAATCCTTGTATTATATAGTGACAGCTCCCTTATATCATTTTCATTAGGTTAATGTAAACAATCAAACATTTCCATTCCCATTTGGGTTTTTTAAGGCAGTGTGCGAGGAAGAAATTACAGGTCATGCATCAAGTTCTTTAGCTAAAAGCCTGCATGGTTAGGTGGGTGGTTATTTCTTCTGGTCTGCCGGATTACTTCCATCGAACGACTTCTTCCCACCATTGGTTTCTTTGAAAAGATTAAAGAAATGCATTGGCCACATTGGAGTTTGGTATTGACAAAGGCTTCATTGATGGGATCAGGTAATGTTGGAAGTGGTACTGTTATGAAACAAAGGAGGGCAAATTTAAAATGCAGGTCAAGGTTATACATTGTGATCTTCAGAAATTTTTGCTTAAAAGACATGGCTCTTCAATGGCATGCATGATGACTGCCCAAATCCCTTAGATTATTGTAATACACGTAGAATTACATTGTAATACATTGGCGTACCAAGTCATATTATTTTTGAACCGTTATGATTTTTTATGCAATTGTCATTGCCTTTTCATCCATTTGGTTGTTGAAAAGCAATTCCCCTTCGCTGTCAGTATAATGCGCACAGATGCAGCTCGCCTTAAGTCACTTGAATTTGAAGCAAAATTAACTTTAGCAGGTGATCACAAATCACAAGAAAAGAAAAAACTAAGCCATAAGCCGAGCGAATGACTCGGTAAGCGAGTTATATATATTATTATCATCTCTCTATCTTTGCTTGTTTGCCATTTTTATATACTTTGCTCAGTTGGACTCGAAGGCATTGACCCAGTTTTCATGTCATGACAACTATAAGGTGAACGTGACTCGGCCATATTGGCCATTGCAAGGGCATGTAGAAGTCAAAAAGGAGATAACAATATTGATCGATCGGATACATATACTACCTTTCTCTTACCTAATCTTAATAGACAACAAAACAATTACAAATGAGAAAATTAATGGGTATTTCCTAGAGATACACCTCCCCAATAATATCGTCATCTGAGTTTCAACTTTCGATGGGTTAGGTAGACACGAGAATAAGAGGTTAATTACATTATTGGGTTTTACTAAAATTTGACATTGGTGCAAGAAAGTGTGATCCATGAATGTAAGACTTCTTCCTGCCTAATACGCATATAATAAGACCAACAACTTTGCATGATTATGGCTATATAACAAGGTTGAGAGGTTATGGCGCATGTCACATTCTCTTCAGAAGTGCCAAGGCAATATTTTTTAGTCCAGGTCTTGGCTGATATTACTGCAAGGGAGAAGAATGAGGGGAGCCTCGGTCATTTTGGTGCTTCTGGTGGCCGTTCCGGCGGCCTACGCCGTCGACTACACGGTCGGGGACTCCGCCGGCTGGGCCTCGGGGGTGGACTATACGAGTTGGACCTCAGGCAAGACATTCAACGTCAATGATAGGCTGGGTATGTTGCTAATTCTCAATCTTGAATCCAACCTTGAAGTTTTACTTGCAGCTGTGTGTTTATTAAGGTAGGACATGTTGGTTCCATTTATAGAACCAATACTAGTTCAAAATATAACCAATACTGGCATGCAAAAATAAGTGAAAATCTAACAGCTTTTTTACAGAATGAGAATGGTGAAATTCTTGGTTAGTTATTATATCTGCTAATTTTTGGGTAACGGGAATTGATTCTTCTACACAAGATTTGCACCAGCTAGCTAGCTCTTATTTGATGAAACCATTGTTATTATTTTTTGCCCATTTTGTGGTCTCCCCATTCTAACTATCTCTCCATTTTTTACTTCTTTTTTCTTTTTTTTAAAACTTTTTACCTCCTGATTTTTTGGATAAAACATAATTGAAGGTCAAAAAACAGAAAATATTTGATCATTTATTAAGATGCTCATAATTGTTGAGTTTAAATCAAAACTGGAAAATTCTATTAATTGAACTTTGTTTTAATTACTATATGAATATATGATGAGAAAGGGAATAAATAAAAAAAAGTCAAATTTGAATCCCCTTGTGCTCTTTATTAATTATAAACATTCACAAAACAGACACTAATATGCATAATTTTAAGCATTGAAACGATTTTTCTTGATCAAATCATAACATGATATATGCCCACGATCTTAAACCTTCCGTAGTTAACGATGATTGTTGAATTAAGAAGAAGATGGCGATGATTGAGATTTAAGAACCACTCCACGTATACTTAATTTGTGAGCTGTTAATTAATAATATTATTATTATTAAGATAGATTTCAGACTAAGCAACCACTTAGTGACGTCAATCACATCAAAACTAATCCTAGTAATAATCTTGATTGACTTTTCCCACCTCTGGGCCCCAGTATTATTATATATACTAGCAATCACAACACATCTTATCACATTAGGTACATTATTGATGTCATCTATTATAATGTTGTGCCACAGTGGGCACCTCTTTGATAATGGCAATAATATCCTTTATCTATTAATTAAGTTTTGTATGCAAAAGTTTCAGCTTTTATAAAATTAATCAAGTTTTAATAATTCTTCTTGATAATACGATGTTAATTATGAACCCCGTGCAGTTTTCAAATACGGCGGTTCTCATTCGGTGGACCAAGTGAGCAGATCCGACCACGATAGTTGCAGCTCCAGCAACGCCATCCAGAGCTTCTCCGGCGGCAACACCGTCTTCTCTCTAACCCAGGCCGAAAGCTACTACTTCCTCTGCCCTACCGCCGGCCACTGCGACCAAGGCATGAAGCTTGCGGTCACTGTTGCAGCCGGCGGCGGTTCGACACCCTCCACCCCAACCACCCCTGCATCTCCCGGCGGCAGCCCAAGCACTCCGACCACCCCCGGGTCGACGCCTCCCAACGCCAGGACACCCACCACTCCGACTCCTGCCGGCAGTGGTGCTGCCGGCGGCTTTGCTGATCACATTAGTGGGGTGCTTCTTGGGGCATCACTCGTGGTGGCCCCGTTGCTTGGTCTCATGGGCTAGGAAGAGGCAGTGCATGCATTGTTGTATTTTTTTTAGTGTATTTGGAGATTTGATGAGAACTCTTCTTTAGACTGGTTCTTATTTGATCAGATGGAGCTCGACATGGTTATTTGGGTATATGATTGATCGCAGAGATCTTCTGGGCTTGCTGTTTGTTCTGGATTTAGTTGCTGATATATATTTATTCTCTTTTCATTATTTGTTTCTTGCCTGCCTTGATCATCTGTCTTGCAAAGTTTTATGGGAATTAATAACAAGTTTTGGGTTTTAATCAACTAATTAAGTACAACAATGTCCATTAATGCTTATCTTAATTCTAGTCATTGGGCATATATACCCAACTAGCGAAGACTAATTTTTTCACCTTAATTCACTAGCTTCAAATTAAGAGCGATTTTCTTAAAAAAATATATTCATCTTCTTATTTAACTGAAAATGACAAAAATGCAAGGAACATGGCAATATATACGCCTATATGAGCACTAATTTTAGGCTTCAATATACGTTGTCATTTTACTCTTGGTCTGATTTTTATGCATTTGGAGCACTTTTGAGCTACTTCACCGGATGCAATATACTTGTAAAAGCAAAAGGTTAATATTTGTTGTGAATTGTTTGGCTTTTCATTTCAATAACGAACATTGAGAATCTCAACAACAGTTAGTACAGAAACAAGAACTGGTGAACTGCTGTGGTTGCTTCAACAAGTACAACAGCCATTAACCTGCTCCGAGCTGATCTCTGTCCCACCACCAACTCCACCAAACTTCCGAAAGTATATAAACAGATCAACTTCCCCACCTTGCAGACGTAACAAAAGAATTTCATACATATTTCTCACATCCGTGTGCCACATGTAAACAAGGCCGACTTTGATAGCTGAACAGCCAGCAATCCCCTCCAAAGCAACACAGATGGCAAGTTCTCCTTCCCACTGTCCACCCCTGGCCCCAAGCACTTCATCTGTGGGGGCCCTCTCTGACTGCTTAGGTGGCATGAAGCTATTGGTTCGTGTCCATGGGTCCCTGGCCCAAGCTCCATCTACCATCTACCCAGATCCTGCAGGGAAGGCCAATAACAACAACAGTCCTTTGCCGGGCTTCTCTTCGTCGGGCCTGTGCCACAGTGCTTGGGACTCCCTTCCTGCTGCTGGCTTTGGTTTACTGATGATCACCCTTTTGTTGTTAATAAGGATATGAATTCATTATTTATATCTGTATCTTTACATTCTTTATGATCGCTTTTGGGCCCCGGAGTGAGGTGTAGAAAATATCAAATAAAGATTTTAATGTGATAAAAAGATATACTTTTTTCGTTTATTGTGCGCAATGACACGTAAAAACTATCTTTTCTTTCTCAATTCCCCGTTGTCACACACTCCAACTCTCAATTATTGATATACCTAACAACTCTTTGCCTTTTAACAACTCTTTATCTTACGCCTTTAATCACAATAAAATAATTTAAATTAGTTTAAATAAATAATTTTAAGATAATTATTTATTAGCCCAAAATTAAGGTGGTTAATTGAGCGAGTTAACTCGTGAGTATTTAGTGTTTAGCTCGGTTTGACTCAAATCAAAACTCGACATTTAAATGCTCGAACTAGAACTCAACGCGAATTCGAATCTTACGAACCGAACTTGAACAAGGTCGTATTCGATTCAACTCGATAAAATAATATAATAATATAATTTTTATATTATATTATATATATATACAATATAATAATAAAGAAGTGAGATAGTTGAGATGATTAATATTCAAGTTGATGACCTCAAGGTTGTGGGTTCAATTTACATTAATTACATTTAATCGAGCCAATTTTGAGCTCACGAACGAGTTGAGAAAATAGTTTAAGTGTATTCGAGTTCAAGTTGAGTTCGGACGAGTTTCGAATTATTAAATTGAGCTCGGCTCACTAGCTAGATCATTACCCTACCCAAATCAATCACTTGCAACCAAATAAATTCTCTACATATATACATATTTCGTAATTAGGGATACTTTATTAAGAACAAAAATTATGACAAAATTATCCAAAGATTTTATAAAAAATATTATATTACAATGAAATGTCATATAAGAATCATGTTTAAAATCATATATATTTTAAAGTATTATTTTACTAGTAAATGAAGAAAGAAAGATTAATTTTAATGTAAAAGAAATAATGAATAATAAAAAATCATATTTTAGAGATGCTAATAGGATCTCATAAATTATTCGATCATCAACCCGAACTCATTACTTACGACCCAAACCCATCTTTTTTTCGGGCCGCGCTACCCGCCCCTATTCTTCAAAACTACTCCTACTTTCAACCCGGCCGCCGGCGAACCAGCGGCGGCGCCGGTGACGACGAAGGAGCAACCATGGCAGCGGCGGCGGCGGCGGCGGGGAGGAGCAAGGGGAGTTCTATCTACGGTATTATGTCGGGCACAAGGGCAAGTTCGGCCACGAGTTTCTGGAGTTCGAGTTCCGCCCCGACGGCAAACTCCGGTACGCCAACAACTCCAACTACAAGAACGACACCATCATCCGCAAGGAGGTCTTCCTCTCCCCCTCAGTTCTCAAGGAGTGCCGCCGCATCATCTCCGAAAGCGAGGTCTTCCTTCCCTTCCCAATCCCCTCGCTCCTCCTTTTTTTTTATAGGGTTTTTGCTTTTTCTCTCCTCTCAAAAGGTTTGTTTATGTTGATCGTTTTAAATGATGGAATTGTTTTTCTTCCTTTTTTTCAGAGGGGGTTTTTAGGGTTTATCTGCCAGAAAAATGGCTTCTTTTGAGCTCTTTTTTTCTGTGTGGTTTTCTTGATTTGGTGGATTGGAGCAGATAATGAAGGATGATGGTAATTACTGGCCAGAGCCATGAAATTCATCCTCGTGCCTTTTTTTCTCTAGGGGATTTTAGGGTTTATCTGCTAAAAAAATGGCTTCTTTTGATCTCTCTTTTTTTAGTTTTGTTGACTCGGTGGATTGGAGCAGATGATGAAGGGTGATGAAAATAACTGGCTGGAGCCTGAAATTCATCCTCTTGCCCTTTTCTCTATGGGATTTTAGGGTTTATCGGCTAGAAAAATGGCTTCTTTTGATCTCTCATTTTTTGTTTGGTTTTGTTGACTCGGTGGATTGGAGCAGATGATGAGGGATGATGATAATAACTGGACGGAGCCATGAAATTCACACTCACCCTCTTCTTTTCTCGGGGATTTTAGGGTTTATGGGCTAGAAAAATGGTTTCTTTTGATCTCTTTTTGTGTGGTTCTAATGTTTTGGTGGGTTGGTGCATATAATGAAGGAGGATGATAATAATTGGCTGAAGACATGAAATTCATCCTCCTCGTCTTTTTTTAATTTTCCTAGGGGTTTTTAGGATTTATCTGATAGAAAAATGGTAAAAATGGTTTCTTTTGATCTATCTTTTTTTTTTTTGGTTTTGTTGATTTTTGTGGTTGGTTTAGATAATGAAGGAGGATGATAATAACTGGCCGGAGCCAGACAGGGTGGGGAGGCAGGAGCTGGAAATAGTGATGGGTAATGAGCATATCTCGTTTACCACCTCCAAAATTGGGTCTCTTGTTGATGTTCAGAGCAGTAAGGATCCCGAAGGGCTTCGCATTTTCTACTATCTGGTTCAGGTTGGTGATGAACTTGTATATCTCTAGCTATTGGATATTTATGCGATATGTGGGCTTAGGCTCATATGTCTTGCATTTGAATCTGTTGCTTGAGTTAACATGAATTATACTTGGGAAGAAAAGCTTTGAGTTTTTTTCAATCGATACAAGTTTTCAGTTTTTGTATGGTCTTGTTTTTTGTTTGAAGAATTTTGTAGAAAGTGGCTAGTATGGACGAAAAGACTTTGAGTTTGTACTTTGCATATATGAAACTTCTAGGGATTACGTAGAATGTTTGATGTTCGAAAGCTTACTTAATTAGTCCATGTCCTATGTGGTGATTACTTGAGGCACTGCTTATAATGTCTCAAAATAGAAACATCAGTTTTAGCTGATGGAAAGCAGTAGTAGTTTTTGTTTTAGTCCTCCCTGATTAATGGACTCATATCCAACCGCTTGGTGCTACCTTCTTGTGTTGCGAAGTATTGTAGATTGATGGCTATGGAGGCAGCTATTTGCCAAATCCTTTCCATCCTTTATGTGCTTACTTTCTTAAGGCCGGATGGTATTGGTCACACACATTCTACCTTGATGGCTACTAAATTTGAGATGCACTTTCAATGGACAGTTGCTTGCTATGGTATTAGAAGTAAACTAAGATATGTGATTTTCATTTGCCTGTCTATGGAGCTTCTTTGTTTCTTCCCCAACCCCCCCCCTGCTTTGACTTGCTTTTGCTTAGACATAGAATCTTTTGGATCATGTTAGAAGACAGATATATGGAATCATGCTTTGCTGGCTGTGGTGTTTGCAGGATTTGAAGTGCTTCGTGTTCTCCCTCATTAGCTTGCATTTCAAGATAAAGCCAATCTAAATGAAAGTCCCTTGTCATTCATCAACTACGTACTCTGTTATTCACACCGAAGGATTTTACACGATGGAATTGTCAAGTTAATTCTCTGTGACTATTTTGTATCGCTTTTGCCAGTCCTCTGAATCCCCGCGCTTGTGGGTACATTTCTGCACCCTGGGCTACTAGAAGAAAAAGTTTTTCTTGTATCTGGATGACGTTCGTTGGAACCAAGATTGCTCTAAACTTTTGATGCTTTACACATATCGCAGTTTTTCTGGATAACTACTTTACTTACATCCAGATTGTTTGACCAACAAATACACGATCACCCGAGCTATTAGAGCTATGTTACTTACATATAAGAACTATGTTAGTTTCAGACAGGTAAACGTATATTTTACAAGGAAACTGGGTCTGAACATCTTCTCTTTCAGACAGGTAAACGTATATTTTACAAGGAAACAGGGTCCGACCATCTTCTCTTCACCTCAGACTTACATCTAACCTCTTTAAGCGCCCCGTCTGGGCCATAATCTCTCTCCATAACAAGGTTGATCCCTTCATCTGAATACCATCCCACCCCAATACAAAGAACACCATCTTTGTTCACATCCACATACCCAGTGATGCCCCCAGGCAGCCACAGCATTGCCACATCCTGCATATCCAACGTTTCTTCTTCCCCAAAGTATACAAGGTTTTCTGGCACGTTCCTCTTCTTCAATGTCTCCGTGCACAGGTAAACATATGGCAATTTGCCCTCATCAACTGTTGTTTCTTCACCAAAGATTGGGGTTGCACTCATCTCAAATACTTTCCAAGAACCAGTTAGCTCTGCAGGCTGCACTCTTTTTCGTTGTGAAAAAGGCTTGAGATCGAAGTCTGCGTCACTGTTTGAAAATGGCAACCATTAAATCACACCAATAACACTCATTTTTCATCAACGACTAAAACAAAGATGATAGACATCAGTTTTAACTAGCAGTGAGATAATAGTGAATAACATCTATATAGTCAATTTACTTCGAAGGTTTAGTAGATATATAGTACAACAGAATTGACTTCCACAAAGATCTGATAGAATGCGAGCCATGCACAACCCAAGTAAAACAACCAGCTATGAAAGAGTAACAACAGCCATTACTGCAGCTTACCTTTCAACATTGATATTGGAGGGACTAACCCACTGCTCCTCGTAGACAGCTACTCGGATTATTTGTAAGTCAGAACCCCCTTGACTGAACTCTATTGTGTGTATGATTCGCAGCCTTCTGTGACACCCCTTCACCAAACACTGACCAGAAACATAAAAAAATGCAGTGACTTAGCCGTCACCAAGTAACCACCAGTATATACTTTGTGCTTAGAAAGTACAGTAATACCATAAGATAAAAGTGTGCAAACTGAAGTCACAAAATTAACATCAACAAACACAGCTTGCTGACTCGAATAGGTTGGCTCACGTCTAATTCTAGAGCCCTAAAGCTCAAGATCTAGGTGCCATCATAAACTTGTTATACAACTTATTTGAAGAGGTTGGCTCACGTCTAATTCTAGGTCAAGGCCCTCAATAGTTATCAGGAAGCTAGTGTACGAAAGATTAACTCTAAAGAAACAGCTTAACTCATCAGGCCTTGGAGAATAACTATCATGGGCATTTGTAGTCAGATATGTAACTACATATTTCAGCGTTTACATGGAAACTCTACGTATGTAATGCATGAATAGCAGCCAATCATAAGATATATTCCTCCTACAGTGGATGTGGAAGTGTAAAATGACAAGAAAAATATGGAAGTAAGAAAGCTACTTGTTCAAATTTGAAAGTTGGAGAAAGATAATATTTTGATTCGTCAAAATCTCCAACAGGTATTTCCAGTGGTCCTCTTGAATATGAACCATCCTGCAAAATCAATATGAATGCATTCATTAGAGATGATGTCCATATGTGACATTCTAATGGTCTTCAATTTGGAAAAGAGAAGTCAACTAACTAAATTCAGAAAAATAAAAATTTGAACTATATATTTCATAGGTTTCATACATGGCGAATCATGGATTTTGCTTACATTGAGCTTTCTAAATACTTAATGCAGATAACATCATTTAGAACTAATTCTAGTAAAACCTGAAGAATAAGCTGAATACATACAGGTGAACCTTACCTCAAAGAATACAAGACCAGGTTCTATGTTCATGACATCTTCTTCTAAAATCTCACTTGTCCTGAGTTCAAAAGAGCCATAACTAGGCAAACTAGGAGTCTTGCTATTGTGTGACAACTCTTCATCAGTAGATCCATCTCCATCTTCCTCTCTTCCATTCGCATTATGAGATCTTAAAAGTTGTTGAAGCTCACCAAAAGGATTAAAATGCACCCAATTGATTTTCCTTTGAATTTGAGAGCCATTTCTGTCAGAAGAAGACGAAACCTTCTTGATGTGCAGAAGTGTGTAGCAGTCGTACAAATTCTCTCTGTGCTTCCCGAGTGCAATTGGCTCCATCTCAGCTGTCAACGGAGAGAACACAGCTCCCACACCTTTCCATATCCCACTCAAACTACTAGCAAAAGTGTTCCATGCAGGTTTAATAACCGGTTCCTGAAAAGTTTTTGTAAGTTTCAGCTCCCCTTCATTCCTAGTTGCCATTTTGACAAATTTTCTTACATACATAAATAGCAAATTTCTCTGATTTAATAAAGAACATGTTACTTCAGATTCAAGTATTCCATCCAGGTTTTATAACCGGCTCCTGAAAAAGTTCTAAAAGTTACTGAGCTCCAATTCATTTCTAGCTGCCAACCTAACAACTTTTATTGCACACACAAGTAAAAGACTTGAGCATTTCCCTTCTCTGACACAGGGAAGAACAAGCTAGTTCAGATTGAACAAATTATAGTACATATTACAAGTTCTTCATGCACATACTACTCCCCAAAAATCCTTGCACGTTAGAATATGTAAGAAAACTTAAACAGATGGAAATCCTACATCATATGTCATAATGTTCAAGGGTCAATCATAAATTCCCAATCTTCTCCAATGTAGTTGTTCATTCACCGTTGCATCAACAAAGGCCACCATTCATCAACACAATTACAACGGAAGAAACTAGAAGCTCAAAAGTTTTCATAAGTCTGAGCTCCCGCTCAAGCCTAGCTACCAATTAAAAAGAGAATGGCTTAGTATCAGCAGCAGTGGATGTAAAAATATCAGCAACATAGAAATCTGACCATTCATTAAAATCAAATGGCTGCATTTTTATCAGTTAGACAAAAGTGTCCTCATTATCTAAACATTCATGTAATCTAAAGGGTCATATTAAATGCAGCTGACACAAGTGTATCCACTGTTGCTGATACTAATTTTTCTCATTTAAAAACATGATATAAAAACATTACTAGTATACTTAAGTAGCAAACGAAGCATTCCCTTCTCTTACTATGGGAAGAACACGGTACTTCAGAATCAAGTGTTAACAAATAATACAACTGGATTGAATTTGGGTAAAATGAGTACTCTCTGTATCCTAGCTCACCATGTTATCAGTTAATCATAACAAATTATGTATGAATGCCAACAAAGCTTCAATATCAAAAAGTTCTACATCATTTACAAAACGTTCAAGGCTCAAACACAAATCTGCAATCTTTTCAACTTGTTTCTTTTTTCACCATTCATCTACAAAGACAAAGAAAAGCAAACCTGTGTTTGCAGCACAGTCTCGACCTCCACGAGCATGGCCCCGGAAACCAGAACCCGAGCATCCTTATCTTTCCTCCCGCCACCACTCCTCACCCGCCGCCCTCTCCGCCTCCGGCGAGCCCACCTTCCCTTCTCCTCTCTCTCCCTCGCATCCGCCATCGCGTTCTCCACGCTCCAGACGTTATCCTTCCTCTTCACCTCCACCTTCGCCGCCCCGCCCCGCCTCTTACCGCCGCGGTCGCTGCAGAAAAATCTGGCGGGAGAAGACGTCCGGCGGTGGAGGCCCGGCCACAACCGGGGAGGCTGGGGTTTCGGCTGAGGAGAAGGTCGAAGGTGTGCATGCCGGCCGGAGAATAGAAAAAGATTGGATCTTTGGCGTCGCCGGCGGTGGGGGTTGGGGTTGGGGCGGAGAAGACCGAAGAGGAGGAGTTGGCGTGGAGGTTGGATGGCGCGCGAGCCATCCAACCTCACACTTTTTTCTTTTTTAAAATAAAGTTTTTCGTAATTTTAATTGGGATCGAGCTCAAATGGCTAGACTCGAATCAAGCGAGCACCACGTATTCGAATTTCGATATTTTATATTTAATATAATAGTTAATGTGATTTTTAAGTAACCTTCTATTTAAAATATAAAAAATAAATAAACATACTTATACGGTCCGACAATTTTACACGATAATATAATAATTTTGTTTCTAAATAAAATATTTGGCATAAAATTAAATTGAAGTTAAATTATTTAAAAATTTATAATTAATTTTATTTTAAGTTATTTATAAAAAATATATATATACGAATAATAATCAAGCTAGCTCGTGTTTGACTCTTACTTGACTCAACCTTAACTCTTTCGAGTAAGAGTTTAAATCAAAATAAACAAGTAAAATTTGAGCACAATTGAACTTGACTCGACTCACTCGATTAACACCCTTAATCATTAATCGACAATGATAAAACGATGAAAAGTTAAAATGAAAGTAAATAGTTTAATTTGTAAAAAAATTGTGCATCAAATAAAACATATATACACAAAACAACTATATTATATTGGAGTTAAACTGAACGAACTATAAGACATTGTGCTCTGTTAGATTAGAACAAATCCAAATAACAGATAAAAATTATTTTCAGTACATATTTTTTATATATTTTGTTTATTTAAATTTCAATTATGTATTTTCATATTTGAGTTAATTAGACTGTTAAAATCAATTGTTTTATTTGTCCATTTTATAAAAAGCGGTATTTGACAACCAAAATACTTATTTTCCTTTCAATAAAGAACATATGCATCAAACAAAATAAATAACACTAAAATATTTTTAAAATACTGTTTGCACGTATTTATCCGGCCACGTGTATTATTTCTGAAGAATTGGTCCATGCTATTATAAAACTGCCAGAGGAGATTACAAGAGAAAAAGTCTCCGTCATTCAAAACTGAAGGAGAGAATTTGGGTGGAAAATCCTGACGGTTTATGATCCCACGCCCGTAATCTCGAAACAGAAGAAGCGTGGAAAACTCTATAAAAGACAAAACCCGACGTATTGGGAAGGGGGGCTCGTACGTTGAAAAGAAGAGAAATAGAAGAAAGAACAGGGGAAGAGCCCCTCGCCAGAGATTTATCTCCGGCGACCCCTGGCCAACCACACCGCCATCTTTTCTGTGAAACATTGCCAAAGAGAACATTTCCATAGCCTTGAAGATGAAACCTACCTTGTTGCTGTTGCACATGCCGGAATAAAGATTGCTGTAAAATTGTCGCCATCGCCATGAGAAGAGGAGAAGACCGGTGAAGCAAGGTCTCCAACGCCAATGTCCGTCCAAGACCTCTCTCCATTCCCAGTGTTCCCTCACTTCCCTCAAAGCCAAGCCGCCAGCCAAAGCTGTGCCCAAACCCGCCGGCAATGAAGAAGAAGATAGCATCTCTGTTTTGCAGGTTCAACGTCCAATTTTTTGGGCAACATTAGCCGTATTGGACCAGTCCGAGACCACAGGCGTGAAGCTTGAAGAGCCCCCTACACAACGCCTCGAGGACTTGCCGCCGGAGACTCCTGTCATCGCTGGGAAATCGCCACGAAGCACCCCACCAGAAAAGGGAGGGAGAAGGCGGAAAACAAAGCAACGAAGAGCAGATTTCGCTGGTTCTTTTCGATCAGTGACGGCCGTTCCCAGCGCCGCCGTGGAGTGAAATGTGAAGACGGAGGAGTGGTCTCGAAACCCAAAGTGAGCTTCGCCGGTGTTCGCCATTGCAGTCGCCGGAGAAAAGCCACGAAGAGACCCATCCGACCAGAGGAAAAGCAGAAAACAGAGTGGAAAACAGTCACGGAGAGCTAATTTCGCGACCGTTTTTCGATCGGCGCCGGTCGTTTCCAGACCTTCTGTTGATATCAAGTGAAGATGGAGAAGTGATCTACAAGAACATGCCGAGAGCCGCCGGAGTTTGTCGCTGAGGTCGCCGGAAAAAATTGAGAAGTGACCGATCGGAGCAGCGTAGCACAAAAGTGCAGAAAGTATCCAACTTTCCGACATCCGACCGACCGACCGGAGCCACCGCTGATTGTCGGACCACCTCCAAGACCTTCACCATTCTGAGATCTACAGTTCTGGGTGAACTCCGCCACCATCAGACGCCGGAAAAGCCGCCGCCGGAGCCCCAAAAGCGCCGCGTCAGCCGTAGCCGGGTCTGTCGTGCCCGTTTACCTCTGACCGAGTCCGCTTTCCTGCCAGGTCCGTGATCAGATCCATCTGCCCCACGAATTGCTAGACCCGCGAACAGACCCGGAACCGTGATCGTGTCCGAGACCCGCCCTGTGACCCGGATTCGAGTTGGCGCACCGTATACCAGAAGCAGACTGGCGTACGCATAAAGGAAAGATAGCCTGCGCACGCCATCCGGTCCGGTCCAGCATTTATTTGGTTTAAACCAACCCGAAACGGCCCGGTTCAGTGTATTATTGTTCCAGAAATAATTTGAAGGCATTATAGATCTTGGATTGAGCCGAAACTTACTACCCCACTATTTTTGGACGCTCTGGACACATTGGTGGGGTCATTTTAAGGATTTAAAAAGCAGAAGGGGATAAATATTGGCATTGGAGTCAAAGATCTTAAGCGAATTGATTTACCGGTGGCAAAAATTCACTGTTTTATGTAATTTGTAAAAATCAACGGAGAAATAGTGGATTGTGAGTCCTAATCTCACCGTGGACTGACTTAGGGATTCAAGTTGAACCCTAAGGAACCACGTAAAAAATTCTCTGTGTGTCATTTTACTGTTTCTATTTTCATCGCATTATCTCTTTGCGCGGCAAGGGCGCCTCGGTCCCACCGAACCTTTAAACCCGAATCACACATAAGGAACCGATTCGAGGGGGCGGACGATCCCGTGCCCGAACAAATACTATCAATAAATATAATTTGACATTATTTTAGTTATTATTAGGATAATTATAAATATTAAAACTTTAAAATTATAGTAAACTAAATTTTAACTAATCTAAGTGGAAGTTTTTTTATCACATCTAATTAGCAGAGCTCTATACACCCCACTCAAGTCTTAAATCTATGCAATTTTAATTGGTTCGAGGGAATGACTTTATTTCAATTTGGGGAGCAAGCTAATCTCTCCATTTTATTTTATTTTTTATTTTTATTGTTTGTTTTCATTACTATATTAATTTGGAAAACAACCAATGATGTGCAAGGAGCTATTTAGTTAAATTGTAATTATTTATCTAATCTTATTAATAAAAGTAGGATAAGATATTTAACCAATCAGAATACAATAAAAAAATAATAAATTAAATTATTATAATACAACATCTCATTCAATTAGGATCTATTTTTAAAATTAATTAAAATTTTTATACCTAAAATATATATTAAATTATTCTAATCTATTTTATTATTCAATAAGAAGAAGTTATTTATAAAATTAAAAATTGTATGTATAATACATCGTTTAGTTTAATACAAAAAGGTCTAATAACGGGGAAGGGCTTTAATGTCGTCGAGTCGAACCATATTGATTATTGACCGCTTGTCCAACCGTGTCCGACTGTCGCCTACTTCCCCATCCCACTACCCGCCACAAAATCATCCATGGCCGCCGCCGCCGCCGCCGTCGTCGTCTCTTGCCGGTTCATTCCGACGCCGCCGCCGGAGACATGCCCCGCCCATGTCCGTACCACCAGCAGCTCGGCCGCCAGAATTCTCCGCGGCGGGGCTGCCACCGCCCGAGCTTCCTCCTCGGTCCGGCCTGTCCGGCGGCCTCCCTCGCCGTCGGCAGCGTGGCGTCGGAATTCTCCGGCCATAGACTCCTCCCCTCGTCCCTCGTCGCTGCGCCGTCTTCATCCGGCGCCAAAAAGGGCGTCGTTACTATGGTACGTCCCTGATTTCTTTTTGGTTCCAAAAATGAAGTCTTTTTTAGTCTTTTACGACTTGAATGTATGGAGATGATGTCCTCTTGTTCAAATGTGTAATCTTAGTAAATTGTCATTTTTCGATTCTTTATTTGTAATTATGGGAGCTTAATCAATAATCATGGTTGAAATTTTGATGCGATATTATCATATAATGATCAGACTGCTGCTGCCAAAGGCCATCTAATTTGTGGGATTGAAGGAGAATGGGAGTTTGTGTCTTCCATTTTAGTTGGAAATGATTTATTTAGCTAAATTCCATCATGCTATAATTATTATTTGACTGTGATAGAGTTTGCTTTCTACACTTAAAACTTACAATTTTTTGCTTCCTGTGGTTTTTATACTTTTGTCAATGTGCCTGGGTTTCTTGTTTTCAGTTTATATTGAAATGTGCCTGACAAATGAGTGAACATCGTGTTTTCTTCTTTAATTCTTACCATAATTTGTACGAAGATATATTATTTGAAAAATGACAAATTATTTTTAATCCTTCCATTAACTTGTGTGAAGATGTTTTATTTGAAAAATGACAGATTGTTGACATGTAACTTCTTGATTGAATTTGCTGTGTATTAAACAGTCATTTGGTGGTTGTTTTCTCAAGTTCATGTTTCTAATTTATTAATTGCATGAATGTTTAACTTCTTTGACAGGTCATTCCTTTCCTTAGAGGGAATGCTTGGGAGCAGCCACCTCCAGATTTAGCATCTTATTTGTATAAGAATCGCATTGTGTACTTGGGCATGACTCTCGTACCATCTGTTACAGAGTTGATTCTGGCTGAATTTCTATATCTTCAGTATGAGGACGCTGAGAAGCCGATCTATTTGTACATTAATTCTACTGGAACAACCAAGGTTTTGTTCTTGTTTAAAATGTTGCTTTTCCATGATCATTTTTTTGTGTTTCAAATGCTCTTTAGAAACTTATAATGCACTTCAATGGAAAATTGTATTAAAAATGCCAAATGCTTGTTCTCCAAAAATTATTCTTCTCCTTAATTTCATCGCTTACCAATAGGATGCTATGTATATAATGTCTAAAACATGCAATTTATTCAGGTCATTGGTCAGACTTGAATGCTTTTAACTTTTCATTTGCTTCTTTGATTTCTACAGGGTGGACAGAAATTGGGCTATGAAACGGAAGCATTTGCCATTTATGATGTTATGGGGTATGCATGTCCTTCTTAGTGTTTGAAATCTGTCTCTTGCTGTTTTGATATCCCAAGCTGTGTACCTGTGCAGATAAACAAATGATGTGCTTCAGTAATTTACATTTATAGTTAGCTGCGAGCTATGTTTTTTAAAAGTAAGACATATGTATGTTCCTATCTTGAGGTCTAATTACTATGTACTGGAATGTATTGAGTGAATTATAGGAGGAGATATGCATATTCTGAGTGACATCAGCAACATTTGAATGTCAGTTGTTGTGCTGGTTGATGTAAAGCTTATTACTGAACTCCGTGATTCCAAAATAACATAGTGATGGTTACTCACACTATGGGTGCTATCACATTGTACCAAGTTTCTCAATAGAATTTAGGTAGGCCAGTTTTGATGAGGAATATTGCTGACTTTGCAATTTGCGTACTTCTGAATTTGTTATAAAAAAACAAACAAACAAACAAACAAACTTTTTGGAAATGCTACAAGCCCATAACATTAGGCAAAGAACTTGTCCATACTTAAGTTTATGGAATTTGATCATTTCTTTGGCTGCCAATTTCTGCTTTTGTTTTTGACTGGTGGCTTGTTCCTTTCTTGATGATTTTCTGTTCTTGTTGCACATTTTCAAATTTCAACAGATATGTGAAGCCTCCAATTTTCACTCTCTGTGTTGGCAATGCTTGGGGGAAGCTGCACTTTTACTAGCTGCTGGTGCTAGAGGAAATCGGGCTGCTTTGCCTTCATCAACAATCATGATTAAACAGGTAGGTCATCTTCTGTAATCATTAAGCAACTTTTCCTTAGACACGGGAGGTCACCCTTGTCTACATGCCTTAAGAAATTTTGAGGAACATGATACGGAGAGTGAGGCATCTACGTGATAGAGCTAAGCTCCTATTTAGTCAAGCTCTAACATAACTCTTAATGTTCGTTGATCCAACTTGCAGCCCATTGCAAGATTCCAAGGCCAAGCAACAGATATAGACTTGGCGAGAAAAGAAGTGAAGAATGTGAAAGCAGAACTTGTATATTTCCCTTTCATATAAACTAATATTTTTGGCTTTTCCTTTTTATCAACATCTTGTTTGAACCGAATACTGAGCTGACACATGACCAGGTTAACCTGTATGCAAGACATATAGGAAAAACTCCAGGGCAGATAGAGGAAGATATCAGAAGACCCAAGTATTTCAGCCCTAGTGAAGCTGTGGAATATGGGATCATTGACAAGGTAATTTTTCACATTCATACAAGGTATTCACCTTTGTTGATGATTGTTAAAAATATAAGTAGCAAAATTTTCATGCAGGTATTGTACAACGAAAGGGGAAGAGAGGACCGAGGTGTTGTTTCGGACCTGAAGAAGGCTAAACTGATTTGAGATTATTGTGTGAATGATTTTGTTGGTGGCATACCCATATCGCTGAACCATGAGTAACGCTTGGGAAGAATATATTTTGACACGCCGCAACATTCCGTCGTAGAGAACAAACCAAGTACTGTCTGTTTTCTAAAGCTCTGTTCATGCTATCAGCAGTACCATTTTAGAACCCAGTGCAAATGAAAAGTAATCATAGAAAACAATTAATGAATTTCAATTGGTCTCGTAAAAAAATCAAACGACAATTAATGAATTTTAATTTTAATTGGAAAAAAAAACACCTCCCAAGATTCAGGTACATAGTAAAGGTCAAACGACAATAATGGTACAGCATAAGACACACCATAAGGCAATGATAGTACACCATAAGGTTGTAATTATGCAGAGGCATTTTATACTTTAGAGACCTTCAAAACGCTGTAAATCATGTTTTAACAAATATACCAGTCACAAAGTACAAGAAGCTATATCATGAACGTCGAAGAATCTATTCGTAGACCCAACCACGAAGGCTGCTCTGCCAGTTAACAGCACCTTCTGGGAACCAAATAACAATCTCCTTGTTAGCAAGTTCAACCAAATCGCTCCCATGGATCACAGTCCTGCAAAGTCCACGGTGACCATACAGCTCCAAGTACCTTCCGAACTCCATGGCGAAGTCCCCGCGAATGGTGCCAGGGGCCGAGTCAGCTGGGTTAGCACCTCCGACCATCTTCCGACCGGCGACCACCACATTCTTCCCCTCCCAGATCATGGCAGGTCATGTAGTCAAGCAGCCCAGTAAAGAATGGCATGGAGGAAAGGCCCTCGCAGTGCTTCTCCACAGTTGCTCTCTCGGCGTTCACAAGCTTCAACCCTGCAAACCTCAATCAACCAACGTATAAAATAGGAAACCCAGATTGTCAATACAAAAAAGCATGCCTCAAAAGTTTCAAGAACATTACACCTTTCAAGTAGAATCCCTTCTTCTCAAACCTGCTAATGATCTCACCACCTGGCATCGATCGTCAAAATGGATAAAATGGTACCCAACAATTTGCATTGAAGCAGAGAAAACAACATGGACTATACGTACTAGGCCGCGTTGGAGGCCGTCCGATTTGATTATGATCAAGCTCTGCTCCATGTCCCGGATTGGTAATGGCGAAATTGACAGGCGACATTGTTTAAATAGTTATGTGATAAACATTGTTTAATTAAAGGTCTTCTCTATCTCGAATATTGACGTGAGGAGATCACATTTTAATATTGATCATCTGTGACATGCGCCTGATTTTTTATGTAAGTATATGATCAGCTCAACTCTTCAATATCCATCGACTTATCTCCTTCCAATCTGATATATAGGTATATTATTTCAAGCAACATTCCTACCTGATAATTATGTGCCACACAGGATCAGACCTCTGAATGTTTAATTTTTTTTAGCATGAGATTGCTGGGAGTTGGTAGCGCAAGGAATGGTTCTCTTCACTTTCTACCCACGTCTCGCCAATTTAGCCATATACCCTCGAATGCATTCCACTGAAATCCAGACTAAGAATCTCTTACATAATTGATGTTTGAGGACCTTAACCTATTGTGCTGTGCTTTAAAATTATACTTACAAATACATGAATCTATCAATAAGTCCAAATATGTTGTAAGTTCCAGCTTGCAACGTCTTACCGACTTCAAAACTGAAAGACCATACGAGATGATAATGGCAACTAAACATACGTTCACGGCTGAAATTTCTCTCATATATGTGAATGACAACTAAACAACTATCACGCTTCACTTCGATTGATTCTTGCAGCCAAACCTTTACTGTTAAGCATAACCTCACAGCCACTTTACATCGAAATTGATAATATAAAACAGTGGAATGCCTAGTCGTCCACCAATCCTACAAAGCATAAATATAAAATACTGTCTTTATGTGGACGTGAACATTTCAAGCTCACCTTCCGTTGTACATTTGGGGAGATTGTGTCCTCGGTGAATGGCGCTGCTTATATAACCAACTCAGATCTTTCTGCGTAGAACACCCTTTCAAACTACAACACTGGTTAAACGACTCCTTTGGTCCCATGTTGGCATATATGCACGATCACAATTACTTAAAAATATAAGTTTGATGCTTGTGCATTTCAGAGTAATCTGTTTGGCATGAAAGAATTGATGCGACATTGTGTTTGATGGACATGAAATTTTTGCCCATGAAGAACTCAACTAGGCCAGTCAAACCCCAGCCATAAACCTTTATTTCGGCATGGATTTTTCATTTTTCTTAGGCCATTCTTTTCCTAGCACATCCACACACTCACATTAACCACTGCACTAAACCTCTTCCACCTCACTCACGTCTCACGAAAGGCCTCTTCTAAGCCAACAACGGGAAAATAAATCTGTGCAATCCAGCATAAACAACGTGCTAACATGGAAAAAAAGAAGTTAAACATGCAAACAAGAATGAAGTCGAAGAAATCTTGCAGATAAATAGAAGGCGTAATAATAAATTAAGAGCATTATAATGCCATTGTACTTGATCCAAAATTGAAGTTCTCTCAATATAACAACCAAACCAATATTCAAATACGCAGTTTAGCTCATACGTCCAATGGTAGTAAAACATAGCATAGGCATCACCAAAAAGAATCTACTCATAGATCCAACAGTGAAGGCTGCTCTGCCAGTTAGCAGCACCCTCTGGGAACCACAGCGCAATCTCCTTCCTGGCACTTTCTACCGAATCACTCCCATGGATCACATTCCTGCAATTATAGGAATGAGGAAATTTCCATCAACATTCTTACCATTCACAATCACCAAATAAATTCTACAACCTTATCCGGAATTTCGATCCAAACCACATCAAAGCTCAAATTCATATCTCCATTGACTATTACCATAAAAAATCTTAAACATTATGATTATCATATGACATGATTCACCTTCCAATCTCAATGGCAAAGTCGCCACGGATGGTACCCGGGGCAGAATCAGCAGGGTTAGTAGCTCCAATGATCTTCCGACCGGTGGTGACCACATTCTTTCCTTCCCACACCATGGCAACAACAGGTCCAGATATAATGTAATCAACCAGCCCACTGAAAAAGGGCTTGGAGGAGAGGTCCTCATAGTGCTTCTCCGCAAATGCCCTCTCCACATTCACAAGCTTCAATCCTACAAATGACACACGACAAATTAACCACAAAACACCCCCCCCTAAAAAAAAACAAATATTGATAAAACTACACGGAAAGACCCGATTCACAACAAAACCATCGCACCTTTCAACCCTACAAATCACACAACCAATTAAAAAAACTGGCAGAACTACGAAGAAAGACCCGATTTTTTTAAAACAAGATCGTACCTTTCAAGTAGAATCCTTTCTTCTCAAATCTGCTGATGATCTCGCCGACCTGAATTCCATACAAGAACATCAAAATTCATGAAATGATATTCACAATTCGAAAAACGTAACCAAATTTGACGGGGAAAATGAGCAGAAGAAGATGTGAAATCGAAGAGGAGGGAAGCCGACGCCTACCAGGCCGCGCTGGACGCCATCGGGCTTGATCATGATGAAGGTCTGCTCCATCTCCGGGATTGGGGATGACAAGAATGGGCGGACCAGAAACCCTAATTTCGGATCGGTGAAGAAGGGGAGAATGACATGTTTTATATTTTGTGGGCCGCATATTAATGGGCTTTTGTCATTGGGCCTATTTCCACATGATTTTCATTAATTTAATTATTTATTGCTTTTTATGTTGTCTATTTTATCTATTTCATCTATCTACCTGACCAAATGCATTTGGCTTTCGGCAAAAAAAATTCTATTTATAGTTTTTTTCTATAATCCCACTTTTTGATAAAACAATGATCTTACATTTTTTTCTTTTCTGAGTTTTATTATTTGAAAAAAATTTAATGTAAGGCTATCTAAGATTCGAAACTATATATTACATTATTTTCATAATATTAATTGCTTATTTGAATTTAATTGTTTATAGCTCTTGTCCTCAGTAAAATTTTATTGATCATTCGCATTGAATTTTATAAATCATTTTCAGGTATTTTTTTAACAAAATTTCAACAATTTTTTTCATATAAAGCTGGAGGTTGTTGTATTATTGTTTGCAAAGTAAGATATAGTTTTTACATATCTCATAAAACTGCCCCTTCATTCCAAAATATAATGTACAACGCGCTTTTCAAATTTATTAAATTTTGAAGACACACGTTTACCGGTTCGAGCACAAAATTATTTAGTCATCTTAGGGTTTAGTGGGACCGAGATATTTTTATCGCATAAAGAGTATAGTATATTTTTTAATATTAAAATTTATCCCACGGGTCTTTAAAATAAGACTTACAATAGATGTTACAAATCTTTCTTAATATAAAAATTAGTTTAAAGAATAAGACTTTTCTCTTACCTTATATAAAATTCACTAATTGCCTCCAAAATTAATACGAGATTAAAACTTAACCAGACAAAGTGACAAGTCTTATGTTGAAGTTCTCAAATAAATACAATCTACAACTTGTGTTTGTGGGCAGTTTGGGTTCGGTTCGAGCATGCAAACATGGACGAATAAACTGGCAAAAGTCACCTTCTTGCAATCTTTCTTCCCCATCCTTCTTTCGACCTTTCCTATTCTCTATCTCTTCTCAGATTCTATGCACTACACCCTCCCCCAATTCTCTGGTTTCTAGATCCAAATGGCCGATCATAGACCACCTTGGGGTGATATTATCTTCCCAACAGTGTACAACTTTCATTAGACTTCACCAAATCGGTAATTCTACGTCAAACCTGTAGCAATTTCTTCTCTCAACTCTGTATTTGTATCTTGTGCATGCATGACAACTAGGACTGCTTTTTCCGGATGAAAAACCTTCACAGTGATATCACCTCTAACATAACTCTCAAACAGCACCACAAGACAAGGTATGAAGGCCCAACTTCCTCCCTCAAATTCCAATCTGGCAACCATTTGAATGAGCAACTTCTTCATAGTTCATTAACAAATTTTTTCTTTTTTAACAAGGGCTGATGATTCGGCAAGGCGCCTTCCGCCAACTTCTACTCTAGCAACGTATATACATGCATGGTTTGCAGCGTGTTGTTCTTCAACCTGGCTCTGCGACACCTCCGTTCTATAAGATCAGAGCAATACACTTCAGAGCAGTGGCAAAGTTCCAATTTTTCTTCCCACCAAGTCATCTCTGACGATTAGATCTAGGCAGCACTTCGGAGCATATATATAAGTATTTTTCTTCCTAACGTCGGTATGGCAGCAATCTCCCCCAATGTCTTCCAACTCCGGCAACGATCTATATGGCGGTCTAATTGCAGCACCTTGACTCTGGTCTTCTAGCAACTCCATGAATAAGCTACGGCCAGCAATGATAAGGGCTTCCAGCACACTGCGGCTTCACTTCGGTTCTCCACTTCACGACAAAATAAGGATGATTTCCAAAGTTCCGTGAGGCTTTGGCAAAGCTGCACCACGGCAAGGGGACGAGACTCCAAGGTGGTGGTAACTCCTAGCAGCAATCTCTTTCCTTGGCAGTTTCACGGCTACAGGATCAGCAGTTTCACGGGGAGGACCTCCAATCCGATGGCAAGATAGCAAAGCAAGCTCCACAGCAAGGCAAGACTTTCCTCCTTGGGGCGGTTTAGCAGCAAGGTGGCAGGATTTTGACGAGTAGCAACTCCCTCCTTCGTCAACTTCGAGGGGCATGGAGGGGTTTCTCTCCTGCTCGCTAGTCTTTGAAGACAAGTCGGGCTGAAAACAGCAACAAAGAGGCTCTTTGTCAACTCTCCAACTCCTTTTCTTTGCCAATCAGCGGTGGCTTGACAGCGACATGGAGGAGCTTGGTCAGGCTCGGAGTAGACACGGGCTTTAACGGCAACTCCAACGAGCGAGGTTTCAAAGCATGGTGGCGAGAACTCCGGCTAGGCAGTGAACAGCAGTACAAGAGTAGTGTGACGACAAGAACAGGGTTTCGGGAGTGGGATCCTCTCAACTCCACAGCGAGGCTCAGACAATGATTGGCATGGCGGGAAACAAAGGTGTGAACAGGGAGCGTAACCTCTCTTCCTTTCAAACCAGCAATTATGGCCGCCTGAAGACGGAGTGAACGGGTGTGAAGTATATTCACACTCGACCTAAGAGTGAACGAATTTTTAATATATATATTTAAAATTGATTCGTATATTTTTTGTATTGTTCAAACTCGACTAGAACTTGAATACACTCGAAAATAATTCATGAGCTGGTTCATTCGATTTCTATTTCTCTTGTATATATATCCAACAAAAAATAATAATGTAACGAGTGTGGATTACCTTTAGGTATGATTCTTTCCTAACTAAGCTATCCTTTTATTGATGTTACTTTGTTATTTTATTGTATATGAATAAATATAATTAGCTACAATTAAACTTATTAGTATATATATATATATATTATTTTAGTTGGGGGTAGATAATATTTTTGTCTCAAATTTTAATTTGGATCATTTGATTATAAAGATGACTCAAATTTAATTAAAAAAACAATGACAAAATAAAATACCCTCACTACTACCTTCCTTTAATACGTAGTTAATGATAATATTTATTTATGGATGTTATTATATTATATTATCGAATCGAGGTCGAGTTGAACTACGAGTCGAGTTCAAGTCAAACTACGAGTCTTCCATTTTCGAGAGATTGAGTTTGGCTTGCTCACCATCTTATTTCTTAACGACCAAACAATACCTAAGGTTACTAATCTAGAAAATCAAATCAAGTTTACACGTACTTAAACTCGGCTTATTTGTCTCTTCAAACTGTGCTAAATAGTTTTTAAACCGAACCAAGTTCAAGTAAAATTTTTATTTACCTATATTTTTATTTCATATAATATAATTTAAAATAAATTAGTTTAAAAAATAAAACAGCTCAACTTCATGTAAATTATACACCAAAATGGTTTGTTTGTGCACGAAACTATTATATTTTAATCATTAGGGCATGACTCTAACAGCTAAAAGGTGTCCACACCAAGCGGGCCAAACCCGAGGGGATTGTACAAAAAGATAGTGGGCTTGATTTTATACAAGTGGGCTTTCAAGTCTTTAAAATAAAAAAGCCCATTCTACTATTTTTGTCTTCTAACATAAAAGCCCCTAGATAAGACCTTATTTACGACCCGCCCCATCTCTCTTGCCGTCGCCGGAGAAGAAGCTCGACCTTGTACGCCGCCGTCTCTCTCGCCGGCGAAGATGGACGACGAGAAATCAGACCTCCAGACCAGTAAATCTTCGAAATTTTTGAGAGATTATGGTACGAAGGTCTTCCATTTGTCGCAATCGCTCTTGGGTTTGTTCATTTTTTTTTTGTTCTTCGAAAAGTTTGTACTTTTTCTTGGTGCTACAGGTTGGGATTTTCTGCTTGGATCGATCGCGGCGTTCTACGTGATCATGGTTCCTTACACCAAGGTCGAAGAGAGCTTCAATGTTCAGGTCTCACTGCTTCTTCTATTGTTTGGTGGTGTTGCCTGCGCTTTTCCTTGTTTGGATTCATTTTATTTGAGTTTGATAGAAGTTTGTGCTTGTTTAGGCAATGCATGATATACTTTATCACCGGCATCACTTGGACCAGGCAAGTGCAAATTTTGAATTTTTATTCATAGTTGCTTATTGATTGCAACGCTAAGTTTTTTTGGGTCTTACATGGCAGTATGATCATTTGGAGTTTCCTGGAGTTGTCCCGCGTACTTTCATAGGTGATGATTGCTCATTCTTTTGCTTGATTGCTGCAGTTTTACACTTTAGACGCAAACTGGAGGGTGTTGTGTTTTTGGTGTTGTGCGTCGGTTGATTGCTCTCTTGGTCATTTAAAGAATGCAACGTTTACTTTCTTCATTTAATAAATTATGGGAGGAATATAATATTGGATTTGTGGAGTAGAATGATATGAAGATGCAATATTGAATATGAGGTGTAGAATGATAGTTTAGGATTATGGTTTGAATCACTCTGATGGCACTTATTTAGAATGCATTGTTGTGGGTGATGTATCTGTACGTGAGTTTTTGTAGCTCTCTTCTTTTTTATTAAGTTTGGATAGTGCAATGGTTTTGCAAATGTATGCTATTATAGTTTCATTTTTAGTTGCAACGTAGACCAATATTTCTTGCCCGCAGGCGCCTTTGTTGTATCTATCCTGGTTTCTCCCATCGTGTTCACATTTCAAATCTTACATCTTCCAAAAGTTTATGCTCTTGTATCAGGTATGTTGAGACTATTGTCATTGCTCAAATAAAAAATTATGAAAAGTGATTATTATTTCTCAAAACAGTTTTGTTATTTTCATTTAATAATGATTGGAGTGAGTAGTTAAAGTTGCTAATGTTTGATCAATTACAGTGGAAAGCATCAAATACTGTTGATAAATTCTCTTTGTATTATACTCTCCGTTAACACACATTACGCCATCAAATATATCCAATTCATCATTTCTTATTTGGATGCCATGCAGATAGAGAAGTATGGAAAGTTCTATAGGAACTTCCAAGGCAGATTTCAGTTTACCATGCCATTGATTTTCTATATTTATGTAATCATCACATTATTTTATGTTCTTGCTGCCCATGTACATACCATCTGCTACTGTGACTTTCGTCAAGGATATAATGGTTCCTTGCATTCATACTTGTGTACTTTACACCTCTTCCATATTTTTGAACCACATTTTCATACTTGTTAATGGTAATATCATTTTAGATGGGTTGTATAATCTAATGAAGTTGGCTTCTGGTGCTTATGATTTTATTAATATTTCAATATATTCTATCAGTTGGCTATTCACTCTGCATTATAAAATCATCCGTGATATATTTTTGTGATGCCATTTTTCTTTTCGCCATGTACTAAGTGTATTAATTTCATTGTGTAGTTCGTATAATGCTTGGCTTTTTCATCTTAGCTGCATTGAGAAACTTCCGCATCCAGGTATATTCTTGAATTTTGGGGATTTAGTTGGATCTATTTTGCTTTGGTATTTTGCTATCTTCATTGTGCTGGGATGTAGCTCTTAAATTGCCCTACCCTTTTAATGATACAGTCCCATCAGCAACTTTTTGAAAGTGTGAAACTTTTTAGTTCGAAAATGCATTAAAAAAGTATTTAAATAGCGTTTGTTGTAATGGTTTATAGTATGTTGCAGCTCATTTATGCCGGAATATTCTGCTTACTTTAGTAAGAAAATCGAAAGTTCATCTATTCTTCATGCATGAGTTTTTATTGGGGGATGCTTTTTGGATGTTTCAGTTGCTAACTTCAAAATACTTTTAGCTTTTTTAGTACAGATCTAAAATCTGTTGGTCTATAAGGTTGTCAATTTTATAAACTTCTACTTTTTCCTTCTCATCTTGCTTTATAGTTGTGCTTTCCATTTATATCCTCCCAGATTTTGAAGTTTTTATTTATGGACTATCAGGTTAGAAGGAGGTTTGGCTATCAAGTGGAGGCTTTCTTCGCCATTTTAACTGCTTTGCAATTTCATTTGCTATTTTATTGTACACGTCCTCTACCTAATGTTCTAGCTCTTTCTCTAGGTGATTACAGTTCGTCATTCTCTGCATTTAGTAATGCTGTGTTATTATTTTCTGAAGTCATTGTGAAAATATTCAATGTGTTCATAAATGAACTTAAATATGCATAATAACTTCACAAGTCTATATTTGCTTCATGTATTATCAAGTAACCCATTTTAAGTCTTTATAGTTTACCGGCTTGTAGATAATACAAGCCTTTAATTTCACTATGCGCGATGTCTTTTCCAAACTCAAAACCTGTCATGTAAGTTTTTCAGAAAACATTGCTAAGTATGAACATTAATCCTCAACTTTGACCTGTCGTATTGTTGGCCGGGCACCATAGGTTCCACCTTATTCTGGGCTGGGGTCGGGAAATATGGATCCTGTTACACCAATGCACACAATCGTACACCATATGCACAATAAAGTCTTAATCATTGGTAGCCTATATCCATCAAATTATGAAACTCCACCAATGTTCATGACCCACTGCTAGATATCTTACATTGCTTGTTGCGAGCCTGGATAAAGTAGAAGGGTGTAGTTAGGAAGGGCATCCAGCTAGTGAAACTTTACCATTTCTTACTACATGGAGGTTAGAACCATATGTAACTATCAGATTTTTTTTTCTGAAGCTGTAACTCATGCTTTTCCATCCGTATGCAGTCATTTTTTCGTATGCATTTTGGTTGAAGGGCAACTTCTGTGCAACCTTACAGTACCTGGTTTGTACCTTGCCTGGCTAGAAATCTCTCTCTCTCTCTCTCTCTCTCCTTTTTTAATAATGTTCATGTCCGTATGTAAGCATCAATACTTATATTATGTTTTTTTTTTCCCACAAATTGACAGACTTTTGCAGCGCTTGCATTTAGATGTGACATGATATTACTTTTAGGACCAATTGGGTTGGTTCTTCTTCTGGTATAGCATATTCATTCGAAAAGTCTATGTTATTTTTCAATTATGACATGATCAACTTCTATGAATCACTATCTTAGCTATATATATTTATTGAAATTAATTTGTAGGGTTAAGCTACATTATTTTACGATTATAGAAAAAAACTAGAACATTCTTTCATACAATGCATTAGATTAGCAAAGTATTTTCTAGGATATCACATGTGGAATTTATGATATTATCTTCTTTCTTTTCTTTTTTTAATTTTTAAGCTCATTGGTACAGACTAAATCAATTTCTTTTTGGGAAGCATTCAAGTGCTGCACCAAGGCTGCCGTAGCCACAATAGGTGTGGATGCTCAGAAATTATTTTGTGTTGATATTTATTATTTTATGGTGTGCCTCTGTTTATGGAGCAAAGTGATCTTTCACAAGTTCAGCATGCCATGCAATGCATTAAATCATCTAAACAAAGTTTGCTTTGGTCCATTTAAAAAACTAATAGTTATGTCATTTAGGGTTCAAGTATATAGGAAATCTTATCTTATCCTAGGTTTTGATGATATTGTCAGGTCAATCATGCGATATGTGATTATAATAAGATTATTTGGCTTAAAGTTCTAGTTATCGTTGTGAAAATGTGAGAGGGAAAAGTATTTTTAACTGCATGAGTATATGATTTTGGTTGTTTTATGTCTTGCATCAGCTAATCTGAATGTGCTTCTTACAGGATTATCCATTATTGTAGACACAATTATGTGGCAGAAGGTGGTTTGGCCAGAACTAGAAGTACTCTGGTTTAACTCTGTTTTGAACCGCAGTTCTGAATGGGGCGTATCCTTTACATGCAAAATTGAGTCCTTTATTGTGCATAATTTTTGGTATTAATGTAATTATTATAAGACCATATGCTTCAATGATTGCTCATTGTCTTTGCAAGTGGTTGATTGTTCAACGTGAGGTCCTTGGTAATAGCTACTGTGTTCAATATAATATTTGTGAACTTCTACTTATGGTATGTGCTATGACCACGTCATACTTCTAATCCTGAGTGATTGGTCTGGAATACTGATCCTTTTTTGCTGCTCGCTTCTCTTGATTGTAGACTATATTAGTGCTTAAATCACAAATCTTCCAGTATTTCCTAATTGCTTCCATCTTCATTCTTTTTGGTCTTCCTATGTGCGTCACGTATCTCCTGAACACTGACAGGGGTCTCTTTGCTTGTGTCTAAATCCAGATAATTTGTTTTAAGATTTTTATGATTAAGCATAATATTTTCTTTTTATAATTTGTGAATGGAGGCTGGATTTGAAATGATTGAATCTGCAGTAATTAATTTTAGAGCGAAAACAAAATTTTGATTCCTTCGTGGGTAGTATATGGATGACCTTGATTACATTGGGTACCTTCTCTACTAGCCACTGGCTAGCAGCCATGATAAAAAGCAGACGTTAGGAGGAAGTCTGCCTACTTTGGTCGGTACAATTGAATGCTGCTTTGGTATAAGGTGCTGTAGGTTCCTTCATGTCATGGTTCTAAAGAGAAAACTTTACCATATCCACTGATTGTAGTACTTTGGACTGAAATCTGAAATGAGAATTTTCTTAGCTATTGCTCGGGATAAATATATGCAAAGCTATCATATTTCAAACATTTCCGAAGTCCTACTTCATTCTTGGTTCAGTTCTTTACAGGTTGCTGAGATGATTATGTAATTTCTGCTACCTAGTTACTTAACGCTGATGTAGCCAGCTTATATGATCTTCTAGCTCTATTATTTATTTATTTATTTATTTTTTGGGAATTTTTTGGTTTTACTTGCTATTTTCTTGACATCCTAAATAGATACATGCTTTCCACTGGTACTTCACTTCAGCACTCCCACGTTCCTTGCTTGCAGCATATCCCTTATGTTTAGTGAGTTAATTTGTCTGCAACTTTCTTCTATGCTGTTAAAATGATGTGGGATGTTCTAACGTCTTCATTAGATTGATCGCCTTAATGACCTCATAAATTCTGTGTATTCACTTTGTGATGATGCTTTCTGCATGTGTACTGGTGCAGGCAGGAGTGGTCCTTGACCGAAGGATTAGTAGATACATTTTTCCTGCTTTTTTATTTGTTCTTCTATACTCAAAGCTCCCTCACAAGGTATTAAAGATGTGTGCTTCTGTGGTCAAATTGTATGAAGCCTTTTGGCTCCACTTTCTTGTGCAACTTACTATTTAATTTCTTTAATATGGCAGGAACTACGTTTTATATTTAGTTCAATTCCTCTATTCAACTTATCTGCAGCATTGGCAGCTGCAAGGATGTAAGTTCAAAGATCGTGTGCAGTGTGATAGTTTAGGAAGGCTTAGATATATGATTTTGATTGTGAAATTTTCGAGCTTGTAATAAGTTAGAAGCTCGTGTTATCAGATAAATTGCATGATATATGAAGAGTTCTTTAATTTGATGAATATTGCTTCATAAATATAATTTTCAGTTACTGTGATATGCTAAAACTGATTCATGTTCAAATTTCAGATTATCTTTACTTTTATTACTATAACTATTAGACATAAGTGGTAGTAGTAAATTAACCCATTGGAAATGAACCATAAAATTGGTAGGATATAAGAAGAAATTCCTGTGTTGATTGTCATTTAAGGAGACAACTCTTGTATTAACTGTCAATAATGTCATGCGTCTTGTCTAATAAGTGGAAAACTTCCTGTAATTACTTTCCATGTACATTCAAAAGTTTGTTGTCATTGACAGATGTTATGTTTGTTGTCAGATGGTTACATATGTGATCTCATGACCAAAACTGACTTGCATGTTTGTTAAATATTTTCCAGCTATAATAATAAGAAGAAGAGGTTTTGGCAATTGTTTTATTTGATTATGTTGGGAGCATTCCTATTGAGGTGGGTAGAACAGGACCATGCAAATTTTCACTTTTGTTTCTTTCTTTGAATTTATTTCTGGTGGTGGTTCTAGTTTAGGATGCACAGTTGTAACATTCATGGCATCTTATAACAATTATCCAAGTGCTTCTTCCCTAGATACTTTGCATCAGCTTAGTAAGTTTACTGGGGCTATTGATTTGATTATCTTATTTATTTAAAAATGTAGTAAATCCTCATGGTTGTTTTTCTAAACTTGCAGGCCATGACAACAAAATTGAGGATAAATATATTCACATTGACAGCTTTTCAGCAATGAATGGAATTTCTCGTTTCTGTGAAGCTGGTTTACCATGGAGGTATGAGCTTTTCTTGATGTCATGAAGGGTATACTCAAGTAAATTATTTTTGTGGAGATAACATTTCCATTCCCTGAAAGGCTACAAATGGGTGTCATTGATAATGCTTTCGTGTCAACTTTGAACGCCACTTTATAACATTCTCTTTTTTATTCATTAATACATTTAGCTATATATTAGTGGGTGCGCTGTGGATGCAGGTACTCTAAAGAAGAAGGGATCCATTTGAATGAGTATATGCATAAAAATTTCACCTACCTGCTAAAGTAAGCTCTTGACATATTAGGAATCTATGCAATTCTACTTTAATATGGTAGTATTGATTAAATGATAATTGTCATATTAAAGCCTTTTCTTCTTATTAATTTCCTATCTATATTTCCCATGCTAGGCTTTCTTGAAGGGCTGACCATGGTTATCATTTAGCTTAGCTTGAATTCTGAGTAGCTTTGATGCCATTCATTATAGAAAAATTAGCTGTTACTCATTGATTGTTGTTTAAGCCTATTAGTTTACGAGGACTTATGTTTATCAATGTTGAATTGATAAAAGAATACCTTGTTTTGTAGAATAACGATTTTGTTACTGACCAAAGCTTTGTGTATATTGTGACAGCGAGCATTCTAAAATCGACGGCTTTAATTGTTTGTTCTACGCCAAGGGATTTTCAAGGTTTCAACTACAAGCTGGTTTTCCACCAATCATGCTTGTAAGATTTATATGCCTGTACTTGGCCTAGTCTCAGCTCGTTATTGAACATATAATCTCCATCTCTACTTACCATACACATCTTGCAATTCTTGACTGATCTGTTTGTCGTAAAACAGGTGATGGAACCTAAAGTTTTTGTCCATGGAAATTTGAAGAACACAGAGATTGCAAACTCGCCTTGGCCTGGTTGCTCGACGCCTTAAAAAGAGATGACCAGGTGATAATTGCTTTGGTATGGCAAGATGGAAATTTTCTTTTCGGCGAATGCAGATCTATTACACTATTCAAGAGTGATTTTTACCTGCTTGTATGCACACTTTTCGTTTTTCAGACTTTATAGATGAGTTATTTTCACTTTTATAAAACACTTGTAGCTTTTCTTGACCGCCCTGGGTGGTAGTGTGAAGCAATGAAAACTCATTTTTGAACCAAGTGACAAATTGACGATCAATGTGGCAATTTGCCAATTCGAGTCCAAATATGTCAATTTTTTTCTGGGCAATTCTTTATATTCATGGATCTTAGCAGTGGCTTATGAAATGTAAAGATGCCAAGAAGTTGCCAATGCCAAGGAAAGGAGGTCACAAACAATGAGCATGGAAGGTAAGAGGAAAGTGAATGAAAAAGAGAGAGAGTCAACAAAGAAGAAAGAAAATTGTTGGGCATATATGCTTTTGGACGGTGCAGGTGGATAAAGGGCAGATAGAGAATGCCATTAATTAGCTGGGATGATAAGACTGACCACTGAGCTATACTGATTAAGATTTATCAATTCACTTATTGCCAGTAATTAAGAATCAGTACTTAAAATTTCATTGCGTCTAAAACACTCCTAACCTTTCTGTTTAGGAAGGTTATCTCTGCCGTATATCTATGTGTTTTTTATTTATTTACATGCTAAGTTGAAAATTGGATTTGTATAGAGAAATGGTCTTAACCGTCTAAAATTTATATTTCTAAATATTAAAAGATTGAACAAAAATGAAAATCAAATTACGACTGTTTCTAGTTTTTTACGACTTTTTCTTGATTATGAGTTGTGGGTGTTATTTCATATATTATCATTACATTATCGGATTAAATCTAAGCTTGAACAATTAACTTAATAGCACATACAAAATTATTTCTTTCAACTTTGGATAAAAAGTTTGAATTTTTTAACCTTTTCTTTTATATAAAACAATGAAAACCGTCATTGACTTCTAAGTGAGAAAAAGTCCACGGTCAACAATGGAATGTGCATCCACCTACCCTTTCTTGTACGTAATTATTTGTATTATTATTATTATTTATGTTGAAAAAATCATTTGCATCATTCAAACAAAATGTTGTTTCAATATTACAAAATTAATAAAACGTGCAAAAGACATAGATCCTTCTTATTTTCTATTTTTTTTTAAATTAGAATTAGAAAAAACATCCATATATTGCGTTATACTCGCAACATTTCCAACATTTTTCTTATATCAAATTAACAAAAAAGTAAAGATTGTAATAATTATGAACATGAAAAATAATGATATACACGTTAATAAAAACAATTTCACAATTATTATCATGCCCACATTTGTAATGTGTTGTACTTTCATCGTTAAATTATTATCATGTTAGTATGGTTTAACATCTCCCCTTTAAATCGTAAATAATAAGGTGTTTGGTTGTGTTATTTTGAGCTTATTTATTATCAAAATATAAAACGATAAAAATAATGAATAAAAATAGTGCTTAGTAAATTATTGTCAAAATAAAAAGTGGTTAGAAGGTTGTTTTCGTAAAGTTTTCCAAAATATTAAGAAAAAAAGAAAATCAAGCCTTTTTTTTGTCTTTCTCCACTTGGCTTGCCAAGTATAATTTTATTGACTCTTTCATTTTTATAATTATAACAAATCAAAATTCGTGTCAAAGTTTTTTAAAAATTCTATATAAAGTTTTATATTACTACCAAGTGATCTATAAAAATTAATTTATTATGAGAAAAAAAATTATAAGTGAAAGTATCAATTTACTTATTATGGGGGGAAAATTAATTATAAGTGAAAGTAAATAACACCAAAAGTTACGTTATTATGGTAAAAAAATATATTCTTATTCCAACGTGATATGATACGAGGGGAAAGCGGGAGGAAAAGAGGCCGTTGAATGCTCAACACTCACTCTCTTTCATGCAAAAACTAACATACACAAAGCCATTCAACCCCCCCCTCTTCCTTCCATGGCTGCCTTTGCCTCCCCTTAGGACTTTACAAGCTTCACAACCCATGTCACAGCTTTATTCACAGCTCTAATCTTTGTTTGCTTTTTTTTTTTTGTTTTCTGGTTCTATTTTTTTTGTCCTATAGGATATAGACTTCTTCTGGGATTTTTTTTAACAGCTCTGCTGAATTGTCTGGTGACCTCTGTGGGTGGTATTTGCTTGAAGAAATAGGGGATTTTTTTTTTGGGAAGCACTTCAATCTTGCAAGATTTTTGGATTTTTTTTTCTAGTATCTTGTCATTTTATTTGGAAAAGAAATTGTTTTAAAATTGGGAGAGGTAAAGGCATGGAAAAGAAAGGGCCTTGCTATCACTGTGGAGTTACAAGTGAGTCTTTTTTTCAATGGTTTAGTTATTCATGAATGTAACTGTTCAGTTTTACATATATTTCATGTTCTGAGCTAGCCATGGATGTTCAAAGTCGATAGAAATGTCGGGTTTGAATGTTCTGTTCTTGTGCTCCTGTGGAGTTAGAGGCGTGTGGAACACTATGATAAGCGTTGGCGGTTCTTTATGATAGTCTCACCTCTATTATTTTGGAGTGCAATTGTGTAAAACGCAGTTTAATTCAATGCTAAGAGTATGAATTGAATCTTGTGCTGTGATTCATCTGTTTCTGGTTGATATTGTGAATTATAAACATGGAGAACAGTGTCTTATGCGTTCATAAAATTAATTGGTAATGACTCATGAAAGGATAGATTTAAGTTTTGCTACGTTGTCCCTGTGGTTGTTTGCTTAAATGTTTCAATGGCTCTGAATTTCTTGTACTATCTGTTTGTTTTTATTATAAGAACTTCTGAGCTCCTAAATGAGGATATCCAAGTATGATTGGCGAATTGTGCATTCAGGACACTAAGTGGCAATGCTTAATCATCCCATTATTCCATCAATTGTCCGTTGTCTGATACGGAGGCGTAGGAACTCTACATGCAAGAAAGTTATTTGCCTTCTAGTTTTTTATTTCTGTATCTTTTCTTTTGTATTTTTTTTGCTCCTGAAACATGGCAAATTCAAACAGGCACTCCTCTGTGGAGAAATGGACCACCAGAAAAGCCAGTGCTTTGCAATGCATGTGGATCTAGGTGGAGAACAAAGGGCTCTCTTACAAATTACACTCCACTTCATGCTCGCGCAGAGTTACTGGATTCGAAGTGTGCTAAAATTCCTAGACCTATATCTATGCCCATCAAAAAAACTTAAAATTGCACAAAAGGACTTATGATGTCATATTCGAAGTTGAAGGAGAAGCGTCCAATGCTGATCAGAATTTTCAGAAACTGGAGGAAGACTCAAGCAATAGATCCAGCTCTGGGTCAGCTGTGTCTTACTCTGAAAGCTGTGCACTTGGTGCTGCAGAAGCAAATAAAATGACAGGTGCCATGATAAACTATTTTGGGTTATAGCTGATTTTGCCTCATCAAAATTTCTCTACTTGTCCGTGACTTCATGTTTGGATTGATACTATTAGTGTTCAGTTTCTAATAGACATCACCTTCCTTGTAATCATATTCCTCTGGTAATTCTGTATACGGGAGGTTTAAACATATTTTATGAAACAGTTGGAGCACAATCCACTGCCTGGGACTACCTAGTACCTTCAAGAAAGAGAAGTTGCATTGGTCGCCCTAAGCAGTCACCTGTTGAAAAGCTGACAAAGGAACTGCAAAGCATCTTAGATGAGCAACAGCATCTTTTTCTGGTACCAGCATCTTCAGAAGATGATCTACTTCTTGAAAGTCGAACTCTCGTGGACTCTCTTGAGATGGGTCATGGTGGCTGTCTTCTTAAGTATTCAAATTTGGAATCTGGAGCACAGGAATCAGAAGCAAGCTCTTTTTCAGTGGATAACAAATACCAATCTGCCAGTGATGTTTATTCAGCTGTCTCATCTCTATCTGCTATTAACAGGAATGAGATGACGGGTTTGCCAAGTATTGAAAATGGAAGGGCAAAGAAGCTCACAGTTATAGCATCGCAAGAGAATAGAAAAAGGTGCTTCTACTCTCTATTCATTTGATCCATTTTTTATATATGAAACATTTGTGTCTGAAGCATGTCCCTAACTACACTGCTACATTAAATGGAATTGAACAACAGTCAGCTGTTAGATCTTACACCAATATTAGTTGTAAGACCCAATGAGCAACTAGATATGCATGTTTAATAACACACATTTATTACTGAAATTTCAAAATTACCAATAATGATATTTAATGGAGGATGATTTGGTTACACTGATTGGGTCTTACAACCATATCAGCTGTAAGAACTTACAGCAGATGATCACTCAATGGAATTGGTTAGTTTAAAGGTGGAGATGTAGAAAGGTCTTTAAACGTTTCCCTAGCTCAACTCAACATATAGGTCTGGACCAAAGAATTGAACATTGTCTTTTAAACAAGTTTTAGTGCAAAAAAGCACGTTATCTGATAAAACAGAATTGAGAAAGTTATGACTTACATGGTGGTTATGATGATAATGATAAAGTCATTAATATGCCAGAGTAAGCAGTGACTTTTGATGTTAGCAAGAGGGAGGATGAAAGTCTTCGTTCTAAAATGAGTGATCGGTACATGGAGGAAACAAATGAGACAGTAGAATGTGACATTGATAATGTGAGTACCTAGTAATTAGTAATAGGCTTCCTTAAAAGGCTTAACTATAATTATGCATTTAGAAAATGGACCTCTTTTGAAATTGCAAGGGACAAATTTGCATATTTGACACCCAATGTGACCTAAGGGATCTGGCTTAAATTTGTGTGCATTAAGGTGTTTGAAAGAAATGTCCTGCAGTAATATCATCTTTAGTGTTTTATGAAAAGATAACTTCAACTCTTGCAGGGATAAGAATTCTCTTGATGAGCTTATGGCCATAGTGAATGACACATCACTCTTGACAACTGTTGACTTGAGAGTAAGATGTTGAATGTGTTGCTCTGACTCGATGCAAATGTTCTGATTGACCCAGAAATATCAAACTCCTTATGCATTTTTTACATTTTGGAGCAGGATGTTGTCAACCATGAAGTATTCACGAGTCATTTGACATCAGAGGAACATGAATGGTTGATGAAGGATCTACCTTCTTTGGAAGGTGACAAGCCCCTTGACAGGTTGAATTTCGTCTCAACATTTTTTGTCTGATTCAATGATAAGATGGTTGTCCATTTGTACATTTCCCGTATGTCTCTTGTAACATACTCAAAAGTTAAGTTAGTTGCACATTTAATACCTATTGGGGTAAAATTTAATATATTAGTGAGGATGTGCTTAAGATGTTCAACTTGATTAACTAAGCGCATCAATTTGTACTAAGTGGGTTGGGCCTTTAAAGGTGGTATTAAATCGAACCCGATACTATGTTAGATAGGATGATAGTATGTAAGAGTCATAAAAAGGAATTGTAATGACAAAATTTCTTTAAAGTAAGTAGAATATAATATCCCCCAAAAAGTTAAAAGTTAGTCCCACATCCAAATATTTAACGGGATAAGATTTAATATATTAGTGAGGATATACTTAGGATCTTCAACTAAATTAATTACTATTAAATAAATAATTAAGTCCATCAGTTTATACTAATTATACTTCTCCTTTTCAAATCTAAGGCAAAAGACATATTTTGCCATAAATGTAAAATAATGGCTTTTCTTCTTAAAAAAAGACAATATTTACTTTTTAGGGTGTAATATACTTACGAAAAATAGACAATTACTTCATCTCATGAAATCTTTTATTCTATACAGCCTCAAAGAAATATTTGCGTCTCCTCAGTTTTTAGAGTCTGTTTCATTATTTCAAAAGTTGCTCTTGGAAGGGGTTTCTAGTTCATCTTCATCATCAAGAATAAGCAATGAAGAATTTAGGCCTTTTGAGGTACTATTAAATGCCCAATCCCCCAAGCAGAGCTGTTGGACTGCCATACATGGAAGTGCGAAGCTGTCTGATTGTGCTGGAAGCTGAGAAAGCAAATTGTTTTTGCCAAAATGTTAGAGAAACCCATTCTGACTGCACTCATTTTAGTGTCTATGGCCAGCAACCTCAAGAACATGACCTCACAAGATTGAGAAGCTTGCCTGTTAGGTATTGGCCTCATGAGAATACTACTCTAACAGGTTCATGTTAATGTTCCTTAATTTCTTTTACCCAATTTCTTTCACTCTGTGGGTGTACATTACTCGATTTAGATTAGTTAAAAGTTAGATGAATTTTGTATAGCACTACTACTTCTTTTGTACAGTTTGAACTTGCTAAAGAGCATCTAGCTAAGATGCCTCAGACAGCTATGTAATTGAAAGTATGGAACCATTTCCTTGCCCTTTGTCCAGCCTGTTGAAAAACCCAAGTGTAGGATGTTCTTGTGTATGAATATCCCAACCATTTATTATTAGAACCATTGCAAGTCTAAACTAGAACCTGACCATGTAGACCTCATCAGATAGATACTATCAGCGTCGGAAGGAAACATGTTGGAAACATGTTTTATCATCAATTCATTTTTAAAAAGCATCAATAAAGTCGTAATTTTTTATGACATATATCAAAAATTGACGGTTAATATAATATATGCAGATTTCTGCACATTTGTCTCATTTTATAGAAAATGGATAAAAAATGTTTGCACAGTAACATGCTCAATCGTGACCTTAGGTTAATGTTTCCAAGGGAGATTTATGTTCTTGATTGATCTAGTCTAAGCAAGGTCACATCAAGTTCCAGAAAACAAAACAAATGAATATTTTAAGGAGTGATCATCAATATGTCCACTAGAGCCAAAATCTAATTCATAAGGTTGCATCTAGCTATAAATAAAGCTAACAAGGATCATATCCACTAATGAACTAATTATATCTTGTTAGTAAACGAGAACCTGCCGACAATTCCATATTTGTATTAATAACTACTCAATTAATCAATTCATGGCGGTATCTTAGAAATGTGAAAGCTCTGTGTCGGCCACAGAGCTTCAAAGAAGTAAGCATCATCATCAATGGCGGAGCTGGGAAGCGATGGCCCAAGTGAAATGCCCACGGTGATCACCTTCCTATCATCTTTGCTTGAGAGAGTGGCCTTCTCCAATGACTCTGAGCAGCAGGAAAAGACCCAGAAAATCTCTGTGTTCCATGCTCTAAACAGTCCCTCCATCTACATCCATAGGTACTTTCAGAGGATCTTTAAGTACGCCAATTGCAGCCACTCCGGCTTTGTTGTGGCATATGTCTACCTTAACAGGTTTGCTCGGTACCATCCCTCCTTGCCCATCAATTCTTTGAGCATCCATCGGCTTCTCATCACCAGCATCACGGTTGAAGCTAAGTTTGTTGATGATATGCGAGTATGAACACTTTTGCTCTCTTATCCTGATGATCATATTTCATGCTAACTCTTTATCTAATAAGAACTACGGTTAATTATAATCCCGATTGCCATCACCCCCAGTTCCCAATCCAGTACAGTCCTTGATAACAATTTGATTCAATTGCATGTCTTTCAATACGTGCGGTGGTCTGCAGGTTCTACAAGAATGCTTACCATGCCAGAGTATGGGGAATAAGCACAAGAGAAAAGAACTGTCTTGAAGTAGACTTCCTATTCGGACTTGGCTTCCACCTGAACGTGACACCCAAAACCTTCCATTTATACTACAGCCATCTACAGAGAGAAATGCTGTTGGATTCACCTCCTGAAACCACAATAAAGCCAGAACTCAATCACCAATATTGCAGCTTCTCAGAGGATGATCCAAACTCAAGGAAACAGGAACTAGTTGTTTGATGTGTTCCCATGTACTCTTTCTTTGTCAGCTCAGTTTTGATGGGTATGTTTATTAATAGTACCTTTGAGATTATTGTCTTGTATGAGAAGTTGTGTCATGTGTGCCTCCAAAGTACAGCAGCTTGACGTTTCCTGCCTTCTTGCATAAGTAATTACTTGTCTTTTTTCCTTTCTCTTTCCAGTGTTAGCAAATAATTTTTACCTTATAAATGGCCACAAGTATTAGTTATTTCATGATTAAAGCCCAACAAAACTTACTTTTCACAAAACATCTCACAGGACATTAGAAAAAGTGGGATTCTTTCTTTCAGAGGAGAGTACATGGATAGCACCAAGAAATATTTATTAACTTTAATCGATGGGACGACGAAGGGGCGATAAACCTTAATCTCCTATCTCTATTAGAGGGACCTCGACGGATTCTTCTCATCCCTTCCATTTCAAGACTCTTTTTCTCTATTAATCTTCGGTGGAGCTTAGATTAGCGGTTTCTAATACACCAAGATGTTCGTGTAAAAGACTTAGAAATTGTGCTACAATTATATTCTTGTAATAAATAGTTTAATTAATTAAAAAAACCAAATAATTAAGGCAAAATTGTTACATGTTATGCTTGCCACGAGTGGTAACTTAAAACTATCTTAATATGATATGGGGAGGAATAAATACATCCTATTAAATATAACAGTATGGTTATTGTTGTGATTAGGGGATCAGGGGCAAAAAATGCATTTTTCCTTCTAGTAGACCAGTTTACCATGTGATGGATCACTTGTGTGATATCCTTCAATTTAGTTTCACATTTAATATTTATAGAGATAAAATCATGTTTATAAGTGGGATGAGAATAAATTATAAATCTTTAATTTAATTAATCACTTTTAAAAAAATGCTTAAGAAAATAATTTGTCAGAATGTCTTACAATCAGGATGAGAATACCCGATTAGTCTTTAAATAACAAAGTTGTCATAAGGACATTTAATGGGTTGGTGATTTAGTTAAAGCCGATTGGGTCTTACCTACACAACTATATTCCTATAAGGTCTTACCATATATTACCACTCGAGGTGATATTAAAGTGGCCACCATAGATAGTCTTGATGTCATGCTACATAATATATAGGCTATTAAATAAAATATAAGACAATAATTTATTTTATATTAAATTACTCAAGTTAATATTTGGATGCACTCACACAAAATAAATTGTCAATTTAGCGCAAGTGGATTATAATTTGAGATATAGAAAACTCGAAGGAGAGTGTAAAACATCATATATGATTACTAACTATTGTGATATTTTATGCTAATTATGCAATTATTATTTTATTTGAAACTTATTTAGTGCACACTGAAAAACTGTTGTTATAATTTATGGGATAGATAGATATCGTCCAATCTACCTATATATTTATTAATAATATAGAAAAGATTGGTCTTTCTCTATGTGGGCTACACGATTTTTAAAGATTTTTTTAATTTAAAGAATTTTAGAGGACAAATTATTATGATGATTAGATTATTATAACAACTGAGTTTAGATTTATAAGATTCATAATTTAAATATAAATATGAAGTGTCTCTTATCTTTACTGTTAAATTATTATAATGAACGAGATTATATCTATAAGATCCTTATTTAACTATAATTATGGATAATATTTTTTTATTTTAACTATAACATTTTAAGATAATATAATTTTTTTGAGTTTTTGACTTAAATTTAATTTTGCAGAGGAGATATACTATAATTATTTAATATATGAAAAAAGTAATTTATCTATCGCTATCTAATGAGCAGTAATGAAAAAAATGATCGTAATAAAATTATCATGAAAATATATTTTATAGAAGTCAGACTTACAGATTAACACATTAAAAAATATAAACTAATAATTAATAAAAACTTGATATTTTGGCTTTGAGTTTTCATAAATTTTATATATTTTTTAATTAGACATAAAATCTTGGACAAATATCTTTCAATTACAATATATATTTTTTAAAATTTATTTATTTTAATCACACTATTTACTCCTATTATTAATAAAAGAAGAATTTAATATAATTTTTAAATTAAAAATATAAGAATCAGCCAATCAAAATAAAAAGAAAAAGAAACAGGAATATAATCTAGATTTTAATACACTAATTTTAATTTATTATGACAAAATCTAAATTTTAATACACTAATTATTCGAGTAATCGGATTAATATTACTAATTTATTTTTCAGTAGAAATGCGTATCCTAGAGCGCACATATCTGTTGTTCCAAAAATATCAGTACGCCGCCCCCTTGTCCGCCATCTTCCCCAACTCCCTCCCCCAACCCTCTTCTTTAACCTCTTCCCATCCTCTCCGATCGATTCCACCCGCCAGACCAGCCAATTCGCCGGCCCTTCGCCGGTCCTTCGCCGGAGCTCCAAGAGGAGCCATCTTTCTCGTTCTAGGGTTCCGATTTCGGCCACTAATTCCCGGTTTCCCTTCGACCCTCCGATTAGGGTTTCGGGCGGTGATGTTGGAGGCGTCGACGTCGGGCTTGTGCGGCGGCGACGCGACGCGGCCGTGGGGAAGGGATTGTTCTCGGATTGGAGGGAGGCGAGGTTGAAGAAGCGGGGTTGTCGGCCGTACGGCAGTGGCCGGCGGAGTGCGGGCGCGGGGTGAAGAGGCGGAGGCAGGGAGGCGGCGCTGTTGAGGAGCCGGCCGTCGCCGGGGATCCGCCGGCGGCGGGGGATTTCGGGCCGGTAGGTGGTGCGACGAGAGAGTTCCCGAGGAGGAGCGTGTCCGCGTCTCGTAAATGGCCGACGCTGTGTGGGAGGGGTGTGCCTCGGGTTGGTAGGGATGAGTGTCTTCGTCGACTTGCCGAGGAAGGGAAGAAGGTGTTGCCGCCGAAGCAGTCGGATGGTATAGTTCGTGCCGGAGATGATGACAATAGTTCCTGTGCAAACAGAGGTGTAGAGGTTCAGAACAAGTTGAAAGTTGCAGACTCGGATCGAATTGATCGGGAAACCATAGTTGGGACTACTGTGAGGTTGGAAGAGAAGGTGGAAGAAGTTTTTGGTCCATTTCAGAATGTGTTAGAGGAGGAAGGAGTAACCATCAACTCATTACAGCAAGATGGGAATTGTGGCGTGAAAGATGGAGTGGTGCAAACATCGAAGGTGAAAGTGGAAGCAAGTAAGCAAAAGCCTGTGGAAGCAGAGAAGCAAGTTGAAGCTAGAGGTGTTGATGAATTGAAACATTCTCAAGTTAATGGTCGGAGTCAGGGTCTGAACAAAGTGATGAATGATGCAAGGAAGAAGGGATTTGGAACGGCTGCATTGAGTAGATCATCATTGTCTCCGAAAGAGCCCGCCAAACCGAGAGAGCGATTTGATAGTTTGGATAGAAAATTGGCTGTGGAAGTGAATAATGGCTACCATAAAGTTGAGGAGAAGCCTGAAAGAGGTTTAGCTGGGGGTGAGCCACCACAGAAGGAAGCCAAATTTCGAAGATCGAAAAGTAGTGTATCTAACGAGGAATTGCCTCGTCAAGCTACAGATCAGATTAAGTTGAAATCAGTATCGAAGTCAAATTCTCCCAGCAAAATAGCTGTTAGCAAAAATAGCAAGAATAAGTTGCTAGGTGATAAAGTAATTTCTCCCGTCACGAATAGTAATTTGATTCGAGAAGAAGAACCAAAAAGAATCCATCCTTTTGAAGGTGTAGAAGTAGTGCTTGGGCTAAATGCAGCGGTAAATTGTCCCTGGACTCGAGCCGAGTTCAGGCCCAAGCCCGACATTGTGAGTCCCGACTCTCAATCTTTCGAGAAAAACCAAAAAGAGACAACACTTGGTCGCCTTTGCAGTCCATGGATGAAGTTGTAGAATCTCAAAAAGTCATGTGAAGGTGCCTGATTTTGTGAGTCCTGAATCTCAATCTTCCAAGAAAAACAAAAAAGAGACAACAATCGGACGCCTTTGCATTCCGTGGATGATGTTGGAAAATCTCAAGAAAGTCCTGTGAAGGTGTCTGAGAACATAAATTTGGCTATTGTTCCATTGGTTGACTTCTCTAAATCAGATATTGAGGATGAGGCCATTGAACCCAACGATAAGGGGGATGATGAAGGCCCTTCTTCGTATCAAGCTTCTCATGAATTGGATATGTCTCTAATTCCATTTGGTGCATCAGACATGGTCGCCAGAGTTGATGATCAAAAAGCATTTGCCAGCCGTAAGAAAGTCAGAGAGACACTCCGCTTGTTTCAGGGGTGTTGCAGGAAGCTCCTGCAAGAAGCAGAAGCCAGAGATAAGAAGTTAAGTAATCAGCGGGTGGATTTACAGGCGTACGAGATTCTCAAACAGAAAAATAAATTTGTGAATACAGGGAAACCTATCCTGGGAGTTGTTCCCGGTGTGGAAGTGGGTGACGAATTTCATTTCAGGTTTGAGCTTTGCATTATTGGTCTCCATCGCCCTTTTATGACTGGTATTGATTGTACAAAAGGAAAGCCAAATCTGGCTACTAGTATTGTGTCATCTGGGAGTTACGATGATAAATTAGATGATTCAGATGTGATGGTATATACAGGTCAGGGTGGTCGTCCTTCAGCAAAGAATGCTTTAGGAGTGGATCAACAATTGGAGAAAGGAAACCTTGCCCTTAAGAACAGTATAGATGCAAAAACACCAGTTAGAGTTATTCGTGGTATTAAGGAAAAACAGGCGAAGGAAAAAAGGCTGGTTACCACGTACATATATTATGGGCTTTATCTTGTAGAAAAATATTGGTCAGAAAGAGGACGCCATGGTTTTTGGAGTACAAGTTTCAGCTAAGAAGGATGCCTGGGCAGCCACCTTTGGCTGTTAGAGAAGTGAAGAAATTAAGAAAGTCCAAAGCAAGGGAAGGCGTCTGTGTGGATGACATATCTAGGGGCAAGGAAATGATACCTATTTGTGCTGCCAACACAATTGATAATGAGAAGCCACCGTTGTTCAATTATGTCACAAAGATGATATATCCCGCATGGTGCAGACTAGAGCCTCCTAAGGGCTGCAGCTGCAAGGATGGTTGTTCCGACTCTGAGAAGTGTTTGTGTGCAGTTAAGAATGGTGGAGAGATCCCCTATAACTATAATGGATCAATTGTAGAAGCTAAACATATGGTGTATGAGTGTGGACCCTATTGCCAATGTGCTCCATCTTGTCATAACAGAGTTAGTCAAAGTGGAATCAAATTCAAGCTGGAGGTTTTTAAAACTGAAAACAGAGGATGGGGGTAAGGTCCATAACTTCTATACCCTCCGGCAGTTTTGTCTGTGAATATGTAGGAGAGGTGCTCCAAGATACTGAAGCGGAACAGAGGATGGGGAATGATGAATACCTGTTTGATATTGGGCAAAGCCATAATGGTGGATTTCTTCAAGATGAACTATCGAACGTTATCCCTAATCTGCAAAATAATGCTATTTGCGAAAGAGTGGAGGATAGTGGATTCACCATTGATGCTGCCTCTTATGGAAATGTTGGAAGATTTATTAACCATAGTTGCACTCCAAATCTTTATGCTCAGAATGTTTTCTATGATCACGATGATAAGAGATTGCCACATATAATGCTGTTCGCTGCAGAAAATATTCCACCTTTACAGGAGCTAACATACCACTACAATTATACTCTCGATCAAGTGCAAGACTCCAATGGGAACATAAAGAAGAAGGAGTGCTTTTGTGGTTCTATCGAATGCACTGGCAGGCTGTATTAACTGGGAGTCTTTTTCTTTTGGTTTTGTTGATGCACAATGGTTAGTTTTTTCTTTCCTATCGTTTCTAGTTATGCATTTAATGGGTTTTTCCAGTTTTGAGGATGCACTGTAGTCCATTGTAAATAAATTTTTTACTGGGTACTATAAAGAACAATCCCTGTTATTTTCTTCTTTGATATTTATCTTCTTTTATCATCATGAGCAAAGGAAATAACTGACTTTATATCATCATGTTAAAATCTATCACTATCTTAGTGAGTCCATTATTTGTATCTATTATTGAAAATATGGTTTTGTTCCAGTCATTTGAATGGCTAATTGTTAACGCTTTTATTTACTTTAGCATATTTCCTGAATAGAGTTTGTACTTCGCAGCATGTCCATCACCAGCATTTTTTTTGTGATTATCCTTTGGCAGCTTATTCTCCTGTTAAGTAAATGCAATTGACTTGCGCTTCGTTCCTTCAGGCTTGAAACAAGGCGCTTGCATACATTGATGATCTTTGGCATGAATTCTACCCAGTTAGGTGGTCACAGTACTTGATCACTGCTCTGATCTTCTTTCAGGTACATTATCCAATTTAATGAGTTACTTTAATCTGAAAGATGGAAAATTGTGTGGAATTTGATAGATTGGGCATATGGCCATACATAAAATACTAACTTATATATTGTCTACCCAGTGACGAGAGTCAGAAATCATAAAATTAAAAATACATGTAGATTTGATCATTTACATGACATATAAATAACTATATTTGGCTAACCAATGACGAGAATCTGAAATTAGAAGCGAAGAAACATGTACATGAAATTCATTGATCTGTAACCGTTGCGAGTGTAAGTTTTGAGCAATATACGGAGTAACTTAAAATATTCTTATTCGGCCGCCTTGATCTAATAATAACTGAAAATAAGACCATAATTAAAATTAAATGTAAAGATTATTGTCTGCTTTCTGTTGCTGCTATTTATTGTGCTGTACAACGAACCATCGGCCTGAATGAATAACTTCCTTGTACTTGATACATGTTTCCACTTGAGAATTTGAGCTATATATTGCCCAATATAGTATTTTAGTTTCTTGAGGAACAATTTTTACATTTTAATTGCAAGCTTACCTGTAGCAAAATAGGATGCGAATGTTGAATTGGTGAATGGCTCTATTGGTCAAAACTAGAAAAACTTTCAGTATATTACTCCATTGTTTGATCACTTTGCCATCCCTTAAGGCGTCATTCTATATGTGCAATGGGTTTTTTCCAGAGGAATTGACAAGTTCAACGACCTTTTACGACTCCTCGTCGGGGTTGAAGCCTCACTTCCGGTTGCATGCAACATCAATTATTTGGTAACAAGCGATGATGTTAACGGGTATGATCGTATCTCATCTTGCTCTTCTTGTGCATCAGGAAAGGCAAACATTTTATATTAGTTTTATGATTTCTTTTTTATCAGTTGATGACCCAAGTTTCTGAATGCTAACATATCAGCTTAATAGACATTAGACATACATACGACATAACTTCTGGTCACCCCTATATATAATGATAGATATTATTAGCGAGTTCGATTTGTGCACCTGTTTGTTTATGTTCATTTCAAAATAATTAATTTGAGCTTGGTTAAGGCTTATAATAGCCGAACTCGAGCAGCTTAAAAATTATTTCTCGGGTGCTAAAGCTTGACAATTGGTTTTACTAGTCCATCCCTCGTGTCAAGCACCCTACTTGCACACATGCTCGCAAGGTGTCATTGCCATGTGGAAGTCCTTGTGCCACTTCAATGGTCATAAATTAATTTATCAAGAAACAAATGGAGATTTCTTATAGCATATAGGTGTAATCGAACTGAAATGAGTCGACCATCGATATGTTCTTATTCAACATAAATTTATATTTGTTACCTAAAAGATCAATAAATTTGAGCTGAGGTATTATTTGTGCGAATTGAGGTCAAGCTACTTATGGAAAATTTTTAGTTGCGCCTTGTTTTTTCACACAAAGTGCGCCCCCATTTTTATTGGTCTACATGCAGTTAATCTAGATTCCATTAAAATTCTCAACAAATAGATTAAGTTAACTCTCTCTATAAGAATTTATGTTCAATAAAAAACGTGGTTAACCTCACAATACAAAACTCAAACATATAAATATGCTTACATTTAAAATTATGGCACACGTTGTGAAACTCGGTTGGTTGGTGCAACCTGAAAAACTTACATGCATGAAATTATGTCCTCCATTGTATGCTACTTAGGGTATGTATACCCATTTGACGACCCTTATAAACCCCGGTAGAACTTGAAATACCCGTTTTGTAACGACCCAGCCCAAAGTGCAACCTAATGGGCCTACGTCATTTCTTTAAAATGGTTAACCCAAATTAAAGATCTATAGTCAATTTCTATTTATAAATATGATTTTTTTCGGTAGGTATTAAATGTGAAAGTAAGTTAAGGGATCTCACAATCCACCCACTTTAGGAAATTTTATCTCCAAAATTCTTACACTTGGCCCGTTATTAGCCCCAACCCATGACCTTCTTTGGCCTGCGACCGGCAGCCTAGCCAACATCTCTAGTCCAACCCACCATCTAACATGAAACCGGTTGGCTCTGATACCATTTGTAATGACCCGGTCCAAAGTGTAACATAACGGGCCTAAGTTATTTCTTTAAAATGATTAACCCAAATTAAAGATCTATAGTCCATTCCCACTTATAAATATGATCTTTGTCCGGTAGGTATTAGATGTAGGACTAAGTTGAGGGATCTCACACGTTTAATCAAAATTATATTTTTCATTGTATGAAAAATATATTTACAACCCATCAAAGTCTTTTTGCATCAATGGCAGCTACATCTTCTTTCCTTTTCATCTCCACTACTTGGTTCTTCCTCCTCATTTCCATCACATCTTCATTTTTCTCTTCTTCCCGGTTGGTCAAAATTATTCTTCTTTCATGTGAGAAACATATAGCCTATCAAGGTATTCCCTTTCCTCCATGATTGTCATCTTCATCCACTGGCAGCAACCTTTGCCTTCTCATCTCTGCTACTTGGTTCTTCCTCCACCTTCTCCTTTCTCTTCTTTTTCTTCTTCGCTAGCAACTCCATCCAAAGGGAGGCGACTCAAACGATACTTTGATTGCCTTTTATATTTCGTCCGTGACACCAACTACTATGAGTTTGACTTTGGGCTCCTAGTTTTCTGGATTGTGCATGTTGGGTTTCATAGGGTTTCATAAGGGTCGTCAACTATGTATAGAGAACTTAATTAACATATGATAGAAGATATAATATAGCACCACATATATGGTTTACCTAAGAATTGGATTAGATCTGTTACGATTGAGTCAAGTCACATCTAAATCGATCAATATGCAAGATTTGAACAAGAAACGGATCAAAACAACCTTCTTAGGGTCTCAAAAAGGAAAATACCATTAAATGTGAAACTAACATAGAAAAAGAAATGATGAATGGATGTGTTGTAATCTAATAAAAAATCATGTGCCATGACATGACATGAGAACATTTAATTCAAAGCAAGAACAAAAATGGTTAAAATACAAGAATAAATATATCAAAATAGCTATCGAAATTGAAGTCTGAATATTTCATTGAGGGACCTGATATCATGTCTAATCTGTTCATATAAACTAATGAGGCTATATATCACAATACATTGAGAATATATATATATATATATATATATATATATATGAACACATATCAAATACATACAAAAGCCCAAACGAAAACAAAGATGCGCCAAGCACAAGTGTGGGTAGCAACTATTTATTTTTCCACCAAAGCTAATCTAACTCACATGAACATAAGACTTATATATACAATAGGAAAAAAAGTTAGCAATGAGTGTTACCGGCTCGGAAAAATAGTTAATACAAACTGACAATTAGAATTTGATTTCTATGAGGAAGAAAATTAATGTATATCGTTGTGGGAACACTCAAAGGGTATCTACTGAGAAGTCATAATACTGATAACATCCCGAATTGAACCGGTGTTGTGCCACTCTTGACAAATTTCTCTCTTAGTATAAACTAGTCCTACTCTTTTGAAAAAACACATATCTTATGCCCTCTTGAATTATATAACTCCTAGCCTAGAGCATAAAAACCAAATACTCTTAATACTCTCTGGTACTACAAGTCTACACATGCGTTGACCCATCTACTTCACACTTCTTCAAGTGTGAGGAAACTTAAGATGTGGAGATGTTAGGATCTTTCGGAAATAGAATAACCATCTCACTAATTCAAAGCCTATTGCAACCTGCATATGCGCCCGCTTATTGTATATGCAAGGTCAAGTCCTCCAACTCTAGGCTCACAGAAAACCAGATAAAAACTATATATATGGTTAGGATGAGGACCATGTAACTAGGCTCGAAGGCAGCATGAGGTGGAATTAAGTTCGAAAATAACACGAGGGATCTCATTTTCGAAGGTTATTAATCACAGAAGTAAAATACGTCTAGATGATTTGTGTTGTGTGGGTCCGATAAAACAACCACTAAACACGCCAAATAATCTAGAAATCAAATCGCAATGAAACAGAGTGATAAAGCTGAAAAGAGTCTTATAGGAGTTGAGGTCTAAGTTCCAAATGTAGCAACATATCTACGGTGAGTTTGGGTTCTAGAACCTACATTAAAACTCATTGCTAAGTAAAAAATGACAACTCTATGTAATGTATGGTCGTGGTGTGTGCTCATATCAACAATCACATCATCTCATGACTTGCTCCCTTGTTAGCATGTACTCTCACTTTCACTTCGCGCATGCATTGGTCCTTGCTTCCGCCTGCTCTTGCTTGTGTGCTAAGGCTTCATCCCTTGAAGGACAAATCAACATTTTTCTCACTTATATAGGGGGGGCACTACTCTTTTAAGCCTCTGGGGTGTAACTTGCTGTTAAGAAGCGTCATCTTGTTTGAAAGATTGCTGTGTTTCATTGTTTTTGCATGTGGTGTTTTGCTAGAATTTGCTGCATGCGTGCATTTTTATGTGTTCTTTCTACCTACATATAAACTTTTATCTTAAAATTTGGTTCAAATCGACTCCATGTCAAAATTAGTATTTCTTTTACCTTGCTGATGGATAATGCAACATCCAAAATGAAAATTTGTTATAAAATATTTAAGGCAATACAATCTAACACTTCATCAGTCACAGAGAACGCGTGCCTTTTCTTTAATAAGGGTAATTCATATTCTTATAATAAAAACCAATTAAAAAATTTTACATATATAAATTAAAAACTTATAGAGTTGAGTAGGAATATTCCTTCAGTATTATTTACAAAAGTAAGACATTTTAAAGCACCTTCATTGTCGATAACAAAATAAATCTTCAAACGGATACCTTAAAGATGTTGTCAACATGGGCCCTAAATTAGGATCCATGTTATTAGAAATGACAAAAGTTTTAGTGGGATGCCCTTTTGACACCAAACCTCATTCTATATTTGGGCTTGGGACCGACAATACACAAATATTAGCGAAGTTTTTCAAACTTATGACATATATAAAAAATGAATGTCATATACATAAGCTACACCTTATATAGCTAATATGAGTTACACCCATAGTGGCAAAAATCGGAATCGGCCTTTCCAAAGGAGTTACTGGGTCAAATCGATTTAAAATCGGTCAAGAATCGGTCTAAATCAGCCATATACAATAATTTGATAATCCATAACATAAATATATAAAATGAAGATTCAATCTCTTTTCTCTATACAAATATACAAGTTTATAGTTTAATACAAACATAAAAGATAATCATTATTTATCATCACAAGACTACAATTTTGTAAATGTAAGGTTTTATAGATCGGTGTAAGGTTTTATATATCATCATTTGTGCTCTATTAATTGATAATAACAAGTCATCAATACATGTCCACAAAATTAAGGTTTAGCACAATTTTACATGGATAATACCAAATCATCCAATTCATTATCTGAAGCATTTTCAGAATTTGAATCACTATCACCAATGGGAAGAATGGAGTTCTCACCCTCATCAACACGAGACCTTGTGTAAAAGGAGGCATAGAACTCCCACCCATATGAAGTCCATCAAGTACAGGAGGCATACACAAATTTTGTTGTGAGTCAATATATATCTTATTATCAACATTAAGTCCACTAGGAAGATAAGACAATGAAAAACGATCAGACGTAGTAGAACATGATCCAATTGCAGTTGTATTGTTTGACATATTGGTATTGGTTGCTCCGTCATTTGTTGTGGTTTTCAATGTGCTGCCACTTTTATTTGCTACAAATGCCTCTTCGTCTACATCATCACTCTTGTCAATATTAGTACCAAAGAAACCATCCTACATAGAAAAAAACTATACCCTATTTATTTCAATTCTAAAAAATATATATACATAAAATCTTAAATGTGATGTAAATTTTATTTAAACTTATCGATGGTGATTGGTTGTCTCATTCTCTAATCCACTCATCTAAGGAGCTTTCTAACATCAAATGATTACTAACTGCATCATATTTATAACTTCATCTCAACTCTTTTTCTTTTACCTGTATGTTGTAATGAATATATAAATGTGGTCTCTTATGTTTTTGCATCCTCCTTGCAGCTTTGTATGCTGAAACATTATCAATAATGACCTGCACAACATTTTCCTCCTCGACTTCTTTTACTACTTTGTCTAGTAAACTAAATAAATAACCAACATCCTTTTTTTGTATGAAGTTTAACTGATCCAAGGAAATACATCCTCTTGGGCAATAAACTAGAAACTTGATCAGAGTTCTACTAGAGTGATTGGTCCACCCATCAGACACAATAGAAAAACCTGTTGTCTTCCAAGATACTTTTATATCCTTTGAACTAGCATTTATAAAAGCCACTTCACCGGTAAAAAGTTTACCTAATAAAGAACCTCTTTTCGGAGGTTTGATATCTTGATCATAGTATCTACCTGTCACATCAATCATTTTATAAAAGGAGGGCGACTTTACAATATGGAAAAGAATTGCACAATGATAGAAGAATTGAGCAATGATTGTGTAAAATTGCTCTTTTGCTTTCTTTTCTACTGCCATAGAAATTCTTATTTACTTTGATTTGCTCTTTTTCTCACTTTCAATAAAAGATGTCTAACTTTTCCTAGTAGACTTAGAACACCAAACATCTTTTTTTAATTTGCTTTTGAACTTCAATCTTTTCTTTATTGGATTCATTCAAACCATGTGACCCTAGTTCTTCTCTAATCTTTTCTTTTTCTTTTTGGCCTTTTTCACACTTTTGAAATAGTCTTTTCATTTTTTTGTAAATTTGCTTTATGAACTTTTTACAAGCAGTAACATTTCCTTTGATTCCAACAATATATTACTTGAAGTAATATACCCTTCCACTTATGATTTTCTTACAAAAGGTATAAGTTACTTGCTTCTTGGATGCGTCAACTAGTATGTCATATTCCCAACCAATATCCATCTTACATATACAAGGTGTATTCTATATGCACTCTATAAAGAACAAAATAAATACTATTTGCTACCAATGCATCTCCTTAATCCACCAAATTTATAGTAAAAATTGTAGTACTAGCAAGCGCAATAAAACCAATTTTAACAAAAAACTCGTGTACAACAATGTCAACATTATATACAACTGGTCAATATTATATACAACTAACCAAAGCTTCAATTTTACTATAATCACAATAAAAGAATACGGTAAAAAACCAATTTCTATACACAAACTTGCAAACAATAGCATCAACATTGCCTGCAACTAAATTGATACTTTAGTTCATCACACAAGAAAAAGTTCACCCAAACAAAAAACTGTAAGATAAGACAACTTGAGATGGTACACTCATTCACACAATGATACAATGCACAATAGATTGCCAAGAAAAGCTAGTGAGATAAAAGAATTAGATGTATCAAACAGATTATCAATGCAATATCATCAAGATGTTGCAATCAAACCAAACAAAAACCAATAGAAGAACAATGAAGAGGGGGAAAACACTCACAATGGATCCAGGGGTAGTGGTGGAGAGGGGGAGGCACACGAGGGCGGCGGCGAAGGGAGGGGTGAGGCACAAGGGGGCGGCAGCGGAGGGAGGGGCGACGGCAAAGGGAGGGGCGAGGCAAAGGGAGCGGCGATGGAGGGAGGGGTGATGGTGGAGGGAGGGGTGAGGCAAAGGGGCGGCGGCGGAGGGAGGGGTGAGGCAAAGGGGCGGCGGCGGAGGGAGGGGCAAGGCAAAGGGGGCGGCGGCGGAGGGAGGGGCAAGGCAAAGGGGGCGGCGAGTGAGGGAGGGGCAAGGTATATGGGATTTAGGTTTTTAAAATTTCGATTCCACTTTTACCCATGCATAATAAATTTATTCATTAACATACCCATGTTTTTTTCGTTATTTACCTATAAAAATCAAATCTTACCGATTTACGACGATTTAAAATCGGCCTGAATTGATTAAAATCGATATGAATTGGCCGATTCAACAACCGTTTTTAAACTAGCCAATTTACCTCTCTTTTTGGATTGGATGTCTTTCGATCTGATTTAAATCGGCCAATTTTGAGTGGAATCGGCCGATTTTTGCAACTATGGCTACACTTTTTATTTTGAAGAATTCAATGGCCTCATAGTTCAAAAATAATATAAATAAATAAATCAGTAAATAGTAAGAATAATGATATAATTTAAACAAAATCTAATATTTCTAACCCTTTTATTTTAATTATCAAAATAATTATGATAAAAATCAAATTCAAAAATTTTGTTAAATTGTGCATCTTTTGAAAATTTAAAAGTAGGTGGTAATGATATTAAAAAAAGGTAAAATTTTATCAACCTCATACTTATGAATCATACTTTTAATATATATAAATATTTTTTTGTAAAATTCATTAAAAAAGTTCAAATTAAATATATACCTCAGATAAGCTATATAAGGTGTAGTTTATATAAATTTTTCCCATAAAAATTAGCGCTGAGGATAAAAAGAGGAATTGATTCAGATTGAAATAAAAAAGAAATGAAAACGGCCACGCGCAGACGACAAGAACACAAAAGATTGCCTGAAGCAAATTCTAGTAAAATACTATATCTTAAAGAGAGATGGAATGAAATACCGATACTCCGTCAAGCAAGATGAAACTTCTTAGAGTGAGAAAAAGATAATAGGATATTTTTGATAATAAGCTTGATCTCAGCCATTTGTCCAACTCATGATTGCTCGATGGAATTTGAACATAGCTAATGATTGACTTGAACTCGGTCATATTCGACTCAAAACTTGAATTAAGAAATTGGCTCAATCTTTATTTGAAACTTGATTCACTTATCAAACAAGCCGAGTTTAAGTTGGGTATAAGTCGACTCAACTCGGTTTGTGTCCAGTCCTACTAGATGAGAAACAACAAAAAAAGAAAAAAAAACTTACAAAATTGCAAAATCAAACTATATCATATTCCTCGCTTAATTCCATTATTATAGTGACTCAATTATTTAATGAAAAATTCTAATGAGCATATGCCTGATAACACTTGATGGAGCCAATAAATCAAATAAGCAACATGCATGACAACCAAAATAACCCATGTGAAAATACACCTAATGTGAAATGCACCCTAATGTGCTGAACTCATAATACCCTCCTTTTGTTCATCACGACTTGGTTTGAGTTCAAATAAGATATGATTTAAATATGATCATATCAATATCCACTTTTGAATTCAAATACATGTATTCACATATAATCTGCATTCAAATATTATTTTTATATCTATATCCAATTTGAACCCGTCAAACCTGTTCTCAATTTGTATTCAATATGAACCAATTTAAAAATGTCATTCCTATATGATTTTAATTTTACAAATAAGAAATTTTTTGTATTTAAAACTATATTTTTATAAAAATATCACCTATTTAGACCAAATACAAAACAAAACACTCTAACTCCGTATCCTATTTGGATATTTTTAGGTGTATATTTTTTTCATATATTTTGAATTAATAACAATAAACAAACTATATCCAATCTATTTCTTAAATGTCAAGTACAAATCCTATTTACTGAATATTAAATATTTGAGTTCATCCCTCGTCCCAGGCCATACTCTTATTCTCCTTCCTATCATTGTCACCATTATCCCCTCTACCTCTTCGTCTTTCCCGCCACCATTCTCCCACTTTCCAACCATTTTTTTCCTTAATGATTGGAACATTGGCTAGAACATAAGATCAATGTTTCTTAGGTCGTTTGATGTCGGCAGTTAAGAACTTGCTTGTAGTTAGATTAAATAGGTATTAATTATTTAAATTTATACAATGTGTGGATCTTTAGCTTAAATTGGCAGAGTACTCGAGATATTCTTGAGAGATGATGGTTCAAATCCATCAAGATCCTCTTTAATAAATAATTGGTAGTTGTTTGAAACTTTTTCAAGCCTCTCCTCGGGGATAATGCATTAGAGAATAAATAGTGAAGTCTTAAACTAACATAACAATAACAAAATGCCCTTAAAGTACTGTGAGTCAATACTATTCACCTCTAATATATAATTTAGAAAAGTTGAGAAACAAGAGTAGTTTATTTGATATTGTCTTTTGTATTTTTTCCAAAAAATTAATTAATAGCCTCGATAATTATTAGTATTTGACATTATTCTATCTAAGCAAAGCTTATAAATACATGGCTTTTATAAGTTTTCTTTATTAATTTTATATTTTCCTCATGTACAATAATTTTAGGCACTTTTCCATGTATCGACTTTTATAGCTTTCAATATTCTACTATAATTTTTTAATTTGTGAAAGTATATTGCATTGATATTAGTGACGCTGAAAATGACACTTTTGACGTGTAAATCCTTAGATGGTCAATTATCATGTTAGTTGAATACGAGATTACATTCCTTTTTTATGCATATTTATTACCACTAGGAATAACAAACCCCTCAAAATTTCTTCTTGAACAAATATTATTTTTCTTCAAAAAGCCTCACACCTAATTTTTCTCCAATTAAACACGTAGGTACAGTGTTTAACGAAAAATGTGCACAATTACATAAATTAACCTAGAAATGTTTTCCTATGATATTTATTCAAAAAATATATTTTTTTGTTCACATTAATTTATATTTATTTAGTCACGTGGATAAATTTTGAACTTCGAAAAAAAGTTTATGTGACTTTAAAATTATATGAGGTGCTAGAGGTTGAAGGTACTCAGAGATTAAAACATTTTTGGACATGCCTAGGACGATGGAGATGCCCTTAGGGTTGACCCTTAATGATAGGGATCATCAATCGTCAGGTTCATGCGCGCCTCCAACAGGCGTCTACAAGTCTTGCTCCTCGATATCAATGGCGGTTAATGTAACGGAGGAACAGAGTGGTCTCAAACTCTAAATACACCCCGAACCGTAAGGAGTGAGGGGGCAGAAGAGAGAGTCGTGTTTTTGTGCGAGGAAGAAAAGAACGAAGAAGGTTTCTTCTTGGTGACTACGACGCCCTCTTTTGTCGTAGCCTTGCCGCCGTGCTGTTCCTGACTTGCTAGGCAAAGAAGGCGTTGTTGCGGTTGTCTTGGAGCCTTGCATTGCGTTGTTGCTTGCTGCTGGGAAGGAGCTTGTCGGAGCAGACATGCACGAGGAGTATAGGAGGAGGCCCTGATGCACTAGTCCACCACCACGGAGTTGCTCCACGCTGCCCATCCAAATCCTCAACCGTGGAAATGCTGCTACGGATATCGCCATTGCTGTGCCATCGCCACTTTTGCTGGGAGAGCCGGGTCCCTCCCTCACCCTATTCGAGTCTGTGTCGCCTAGGCTGCCACTGATCCTTGCCGCCACCTTGTTACCGCTGCTTGCTGGAGGACCTCTACGTTGCTGTCCTGCCGCTACTAGAGCCTCGACGTGCTGCCCTTCCACATAGCGGCGCCAGAAGAAGTGCTGAGAGGAGCTAGCCCTTCCTGGTCTCTGTTTTAAGTTCCCCATTTGCTGCCTTGCCAGAATGCACAGAAGCTGATCAAAAGGAGGAAGGCTCTGCCCAACTACAGTCTCGTCTCGCCTTGCTGCTATCTCCCTCAAAAGAAGCCCTTGCCGAGAGTTTGTTGCTGTCACATAAAAGCCTGGCCGACGTGTTGCCGCACATTTTCCAGAGCCCTCCTGGAGTCATATCATCACCACTGTGGGAAGGAATTGCTGCCGTCACAGAAAACAGAGATTGCAGCGAGAAAACAGCTGCAGAGGGCTAACTTCGCGGTGGTTTTCTGACCAACGCCGGCAGTTCACAACCCAACCTTAGTGTCCAAAGTGAAGCCTACGAAACAATCTTCAGTTCGGGGTGAAGTCCCGCCGGGTTTGTCGCCACCGTCGCCTGCCAGGAAGTTGCTGACCGGAGTCTAGAAAGAACAGAGTCCCATGTTGCTGATTGGCGCTCTTCCTACCAAAGTCAGCTCCGAGAAGGAGAAGAAGAGAAGCGAGGAATTAGAATCATCACCGATTGAAGCAACTACTGTCCGGAAGTCCGATTGAAGCTGTCCTGCCGGAGGTCTCGGTTGTGGCCATTGCCGGGCAGAATCTTCTGTTGCTGCTATTATCGTTCTGAAGCCGCCTCGCCAAAGGAGAGCCTTGCTGAGGTCTTACTGTCGAGCTACCCCTCCGAGGAAAGAAAGGTTGCTGATTACCTTCACCGTGGAGTCTTATAGGGGAAATATGCCGTTGTCATCCATGCCTCGTCGTCGACCAGAGTAAGGGATCATTGGAGAAGACGGAGTCGACTTTGCCACTGTGAAGCCTTCGTCGTTGCCGGAAAGAACAGAGTATCTCGTTGACAACTTGAGGCTACATCACAACCGTATCTACTCGATCTTGCGGACCATTGAATCACCAAATTTTGTCGCTGCTGATCGCCAGGAGTTCGTCGAAGGAGAATTGGGGAGTTCGCCTTTGTCTCGTCTACCACGGAGTTGCCAAATGCCATCACCGACAAGTATCGCTGCTCTGACCCAACGTTGTGAAAAGTTGCTGCTTGGGAGCATATGATCATCATCGCCGTGGAGTGGAGTTGCACCACCGTACTAGTGCTGCTAAGCCTTGCAAATCTGTTTGAAGCTTTGGATACCGAAGCAGATCTGGGGAAGAAAATATAGAGGCGTCTAGAGCTAGGAACTTTACCGCCTTGGAGAGTCAATGCTTACCCACTTTGTTGATATTGTGTTGTGTGATTTAAAGAAGGAGCACCTTCGGAGATCGGTGGAGAGTCACCGGAGCCTGCCGCTGCCTCGAAGGGACATCACCGAAGCAGGGTCGTGTGCCGCCTAGGAGGTGTACTTAGAGAGCACCTGTGCCTTGTTGGAGCCAATTTTCTGCCAGGGAGCTAAGCTTGCCACCTTCCACCGCAGTTACCAAACCAAAAGCCGCTAGCTTCCGTGAATTCAACATCATCGCCGGAGAAGGAGTCCTTGCACGCCAGCGACGAAGAGGAGCACATCGTCAAGAAAAGAAGTGCGTGGACTCTTTACTCGATGTCTACTCTTAGGTTGTTTGCCCGAGTGACCTTTTACACTTGACCACGTCCGCAAGTGTTGTCGTGACCTGGCTCGTACTCGCCCAACTCAAAAGTTAAACCAATCCCCACAAATTCAATTGTAGACCAAGCCCGATTTAATTCAATTCAACTTGAATTTCAGCTGGGGATTTATTATAAGATCTTTTTGTACTCCAATTTACTTAAAATTCAATACCTATTGTACCATGCCACTATACTTCGTCACACTATCTCCAACAAGTTCACTTGTAGGCTGTTTAGCTCAAGATTTATTTTAAGATCTTTCCACACTCCAATTTTTGTGAAACTCAATACCTATTGTAACATACCACTATGCTTCACCTCACCATCTTCGGGCTTATTCTAGTCAACTTTCACTCAATCATGTGTGGGCCCCCATGTATCCCTCTCTTAAGAAGTCCTGTCCTAGGTAACTACCTCCCGAAGGCGACTACCTCCCGAAGGTGATAAATGGAGGCATGAGATGGCTCTGATATCACAAATTATGGGTCTTACACATATCTCAAAATAACTAGTCATTTTAAGAGACATACAATCTATCTCATATAGTATTCATCGACCACTTTCAATTTTGATGTGAGACTAAGACCAGAAACACTAAAACACTATGTCTCATACCATAGGATTGTAACAAAAACTAGTGCATACTATCAGAAATTATGATCTCTAATGGATTGCGCTTTCATTGTTGTTTTGTGCAAAGATTGTAACAAATTTGAAAGCTATTTGCTTTGAAGATAGAAAATTAAAGCTAAGCACTCTTAGTGTGGTCTGAGTCGTCTTCTTATTTTTCTATCGAATACTTAAGGTTGTTGGGGACATGGACCCTAAATTGGGAATCAAGTGATTACAAATGATAAATTTTTTATAATCGGATGCCCTTCCTAACCCAAGCCTTTCTCATTTACCTGGGTTTAGGTCAGCAATCTAAATTAACTTCATTGTAGATTGATTTTATGTTTATTTTCCCAGAAATTTCTTTGATATTGATACATTTTGATTAGAAAAACCTCTTGATGTTGTTAGGTGTTGCTTGGTTTTCCTAGTATTTTCATGGATAGACTAGGCAAATTAGGATTCAATGTGAATCACTTGCCAAAGAAAGAATGAGCAAGTGGGGTTCGATATAATGCTGTTCATTGGCATTTTTTTGTCCCATGCTGTTCTTTGGCGAATTGTTTCTAAGATAGAACAAAATGTCTTTTCTAGGGATTGTGAATGTAGTAAGCAGAAAATCTACAATATAATAATACCATCATGATCAACTTGAGAATCCTGTTGAAACATTCAAGCATTTTTCTACAGAAATGAAAATTTTGGACAGTGGAGAGAAGGAACACATGAAAAAGATATAAGGTAGTATCAAAAACTACATTCATAAAATTCATCACCTTCTCAAATGGTAAAGATGATAGATGCATTTCAACACAAAATTGTCACCTTTTCCATTTGTATAAGACACTACATTCCTTATAGTTAGCAAGAGCAGACTTCTGAATGCTTTCTTTCTTCGTGTGGTTTTAGATATCCTGAGGCTGTCAATATTGCGTTCTCCACGAGCATTAATGTCGCCACTGCCAGCTGCAATGAACTCGAGATAGTCTTCAAAGCTGCTTCCTCTGTAACACACAAGGTTTGTTTCATTGTCCACCAACTCTTGAAGCACCTCCACCTTGTCATCCATGGCCAGGCCATGGATGCTGGCTACTGAGAAACTCATCTAATGTTCCAAGCTCACTCTGTGCAGCACGCTTTTGTGGACCCCCTGGCAGCTCTGCAGGAGGCGGGTGATGCAGCCATAGTCGGAGTGCGGTGGAGGTGGCCTATCACTATCGCCGGACAGTGGTGGCTAGCAGTTCACGGCCATGACTTGCGTTCCTTGCTCAAACCGGTGAGCTTTAGTGCTGGGGTGCACTCCGAGGGTCTCCATTATGGCCCATATGATTTTGTAAGGCCATCTTTCTTGCTTCCATCGAGTACTTGCTCATCCATATTGTATTAATTATTTCAATAATCAAATACAAGCGAAAAGAAAGCAATTATGTTTCAGTTAGCTTAATAAGAATATTTTTGTTAGCACAGATACTTGTAAGTTCTCGCATAACACTAGTTTTTGGGCTCCAAAAACTAGTGAATACCTGCAGTAGAGTGGCATGGAGGGCCATGAGTTGATCAAATCCTCCAAGGGGTGGGCATAATGCTTGAGCAAAACTCTGGTGGAGGAAACCTGGTTCTTCTCCATCACATCAAAGTTTGATGTGTACCTCACTGGTTTCTTCACGTCCTCCGATCTGAGCTTTTACTTTTCCTCCCTTGCCAACTCAAAGAATGAGCGAGCTGCATTTAGCGCTCTTTCAATTACCTCTGGGCATACCCCATGATTCCCAATCTGCATCAGCCTCAAGTAGCAACACATTATAACCTACACCAACATTTACGCACATGTATGCTGCTTTGTTTCTACATGCATGAGCTTGTAGTTATTTAATAAACACGATAAGTAAAATCTAGACGATGATGATGATGATATGCATGGCCACGTATAATTTAATCATTATAATATCATAACTCTGCAAAAATTAACCTCGACGAAGTCGTATTGTTGGCAAGCTTCTGCAATCTTTTTGACAATGGCAGGGCGAGCAGGGTGGCGAGGAACGGAGATGGGCGACGTCGATGCCCGGCGCTGACAATGTAGGAATATCATAATGATCATGAACAAAACCATCTTCTACGATTTCTTTTCCTTCTACAACTGAAAATTTTTCTCAAGGAAGAAAAATAGCAATGCAAAAGCCGTTGCTTGAACACATCTATGTATTATACAAGAATGTTGAGGATCTCTGGGAATGCTTACCTTAGGGGTGTTGCTGATACGTTCATTTGCAGGGCACCCGTTCCAATTTCTTCCTCTTGGAAAGAGCCCTGAGGTGGGTCAGTGGGCATTCCCCCTGGTCTGATGCAACTGCTCTCAGTGTGTCCTCGTTCATCATTGAAATGTTAATCGAAATCTTCTCAAAAAGTTTAAAGTTGTAATCCTGTCTTTACTCACAACACCAGCTAACTGAGGTTTGATCCACCGTACATAAGTCACAGAGTAACTCGCCTCCCATTCAATTCTGTTCTCTCTGTTTCTGGGTTATTGTTGAGACCAACTGCTAAGGTTCTCCACTTTTAGCCATGTTTTCCATTTGTTGAAGACATAGTTGCACGAATTCGGCCGATTCCGTGCGGAATCGGCCGATTTAAATCGGATCGGCGTCGCGCCGATCCGATTTCGGGCCGACTCGGTCGGCCCCGAATCGGGTCGTGAATCGGCCCGTTTCGGCCGATTCCGACCGATTTAAATCGGAATCGGAATCGGCCGATTTAAATCGGAATCGGTTTTATTGCAAAATTACTAAAATACCCTAGGTATAATTTTTATTAAATTATTTAAGCATGGGCAAAATGGTAATTTGGATTTAAAAACCTAAATCAAACCTCTCCCCCGATTCCGCCGCCGCGCTCGCTCCACCGCCCTCCACCGCGCTTCTGCCCGATTCCGCCGCGATTCCGCCCGATTCCGCCGCGATTCGGCCGCCCGACGCTCCGCCCGACCTTCCGACCACCCTACCGCCGTCCGACGCTGCGCCCGTTCCGAACTCACCTTCCGCCGTCCGACGCTTCCGCCGCGATTTCGCCGGTCGACGGTTCGTCCGACCGGGCTGCCGACATCCTCCGACATCGCCGCCGCGAGGCTCGCCGCCGACCGGGCCGCCGGCGGCGGCGGGGTAGAGAGGGGAGGGTGGCATTCTCGTAATTAAAAGTTGACTCGAGTCTAACCCGAGTAAAAAATAATAATTAATTCTAAATAATTTTAAAAAATCTTTAAAAATATTTAAAAAATATCATAAACTATAATACACAGAATAATATCAAAATAACATCAATACCCAATTTTAATATATTTATATTGTAAATTGTCAAATTATTATATATGACCGATTAAATTAATTTGGACCGATTCGACTGAACCGATTCTTGGCCGATTCAGACCGATTCCGATTCCGATTCCGATTCCATGGAAAACCGATTCCGATTCCGATTAATGCAACCATGGTTGAAGATCGGTTTCTGAATATTATAAAAAACGTCAGCTTTCCGGGTGATAAAACCAAAGTAGAGTTCCAAGTTCCAACTCCAAGTTGCTGGCTTAGCTGTTTTGCTTGCTTCCTAGTCTCCAGTGATGAATCTCATCCGGGGTACTAAGCCCCATTTGAAGCTATTGGGTGGTTGTTTGTACAGGGGCCATGTAGGGTGTTCTTGTGACTTGTGAGATCTGTAAGATATCTTTTTCTGTCTATCATTATAAAACTACACACAATTAGCAGAGCCTTGTTCTGATGGCATTAAAGCCTATGTCAAAACACGTAGTAACATACCCCCGAACCCTAGATCCATTGCTACAATTTTTAAAGTTGAAGGATCAGACAGACATAAATAGAGAATAAACTGAATTTTCTACTTGATATTCTGAACACGAGCACTAAACCATTGTGCAGGTTCTTGAAGCGATTCCATAACAACTTGTCATCTTTTGCTAAATCCTTATAGAAACATGATACACAGTTTAAACTTCTAAAAAACCTCTCTAATTGAGTTTTATCTTTTAATTCGTCAGAAAATTTACTGGAAAACTCTATGACACATTGAATAGGGCGAATATAACCGCTTCCTATGTCATGACCTAAAGTACTTAATCTTGATTTGTACTAAGTTCATTTTTGTTTAAATAGCACTATACCATTAATTTTTGCTATTTTGTGAAATTTTATTACATGCTTAAAGTGTTGTTTTATGCTATTAGAGTATACACACCATCATCAATATAAACAATAATAAAATGAACATACAGTTTAAAAATATTATTCATTAGGCTGTGGACTCATAAGTATTTTTTAATACAAATGGCATAACGTTCCACTTATATTGTCCAAAAGGGCAATTGAACTCTATTTTATATCTATCTTTCTCAGTAATTTGAATTTGACAAAATCCAGACTTAAAATCGAATTTACTAAATATCTTTGCCTGATGCAATCTTTTTAAAAAATCTATTTTATTTGGGATAAGATGTCTAATTCATTTTAGAACTTTATTTAATCGTTTTAATTTATTACTAACTTGTGAGCACGGCTTTTAATCTGTGCTTTGTATACATAAAATGTTGAGCATGACCAATGGTGACATACTAATTCCTTATTTATTTGAATAAGTCTGGCCTTCGTGGGTATCTAACTTTTATTAAAATTTTCTTCATAAGGAAGAGAAATTTCATGTTGTTTCTTTCCTAAAGTTTGTAGGTAAAATCACTACATAATTCATCTTTAAATTATTTTTGAAATGTTTTAATTTTATTTTTATTCTCAGATAGTTCTTATTTTTGCTTAATATGTAAAATTTGGACTTTTTCCTTAAGAAAATTAATATGAGCATTTTTTCTTAAAGTTTTTTAAAGATGAAATTAGGGTTTTCGCTTAGGAAATTCTACTTTAAAAGTTACCTCTTTACATTTCATTTTTGTATAGATTCCATTGTCATCAATGGTAAAAGGTTCTAATAATACAGTAAAAAAATCCTAATATTACTTCTGTACGTGCAATTTGTACCCATATAAATGTCATATACATACAAATATTTTCAATGCATACTACGACATTTGATAATTTATACTTTACTTTTAACTTTTGATCATTAGTAGTAGACAGAGCTTAAGTAGTTTTCTTGTAATAATGAGTAGGTATTAAACCTTCTCGTATAAGATTATGATATGCTCCAGTGTCAACTAATGTTAATATTTTTAGAATAAATTCTTGATCAATAATTATTTTTATTTTTATAACATATCTTCTGGAGATAGTGTGTACTATGACATTTAAATATTCATCTAGTGGGTTAGATGATTCCCCTATTTGAAATTTAGAAACTTTAAATAATTTTAAATCATTTGATTAATCATCATCAACTTCTTTAACTATATTGCCTAATTTCATAATTTCCATTCGTCTTCTTAATCAAACAACTTCAAGTTTTAGGGCATTAATTTCTGTTTTTTATTCTTAATCTTTTTTATTTTTCTCGGCATTAAATCAAGGTTTAGATTTATTAGATTTGTATCGTTTATGCCCCTAGAAAAAGGTTTACGTTGAGTAGTAGATTTATATGTGCTTATGATTCATGCAAGAGAGTAAAATAAATCTATTATCTTCCCCCAAGTCAAAGAGTCTTCTGAATGTGTATATAATAAGCAGTACAAAAAAATGCTTTTTATAAACAGGTCAAGCAAGTCCAAAACCAGTAACAATCCATGAAAACCTTTATTGTATTTTAAACAAAACAACACAGCCATTATTGAATTAGTATACATGTACAACAATAATCCCCCGCCTCAAGCAAAATCACAATCAACTTTGTTAGAAAGTTTATTACCATCTAACGAGTTTCGAGCTGACCTAATTTGTATTTGTTATTATATTTATACTAATTTTTTTAATTTATAAATACATTTTTTATAATTTTAATTTTTTTAAAAAAATATGCGTAAAAATACAGACTTTAACCTAGAAATCATTGAAGGTTAATTATTAATATTCTCCTTTTTGGATGGTTTTTTTAGAAATCATGAAGGTTATAATATATATATATATATTTATTTATTTATTAATTTAAAAAAGTCAATATATTTTTTCATTATGGCAGCATCAACCACGCAAGAGGGGAGTCAACCACCACCCCACCGTTTTGGCCGACGGCCCGCCCACGCGGTTAACGCCGCCACCACCTAGCCTAGCCCCGGCCCACCCATCGCCGCTCGGTGGGCCGGGTCGGCTCGGCCCGGCCCGGCCCACCGCCGCCCAACTTGACAAAAACCTGCCCCCACCCCCTTTCCCCACCACCACCAAACCCTAACCGTTGCCATGTCCGCCGCCTCCGTCGCCGTCGTCACCGCCCTCCCCAGCCCCACCACGGCCGCCGGCCCCGACGCCGGCGACTCCCCTCCGCCGCGCGTGCGGCGGATCCCGCCGCCGTGCTGGACGCACGAGGAGGCGCTGGTCCTGATCGACGCCTACCGCGAGAAGTGGCTGGCCCTCCACCGCGGCAACCTCCGCGCCCCCCACTGGGAGGAGGTGGCCGCTGCCGTCGGCTCCCGCTGCCCCGCCGCCAAGCCCAAGACCCCCGTCCAGTGCCGCCACAAGATCGAGAAGCTCCGCAAGCGCTACCGCGCCGAGAAGCGCCGCCCGGCCTCCGCCGCCCCCGCCCGTTCCCCCTCCCCCTCCGCCTGGCTCTACTTCCAGAAGTTCGACGCCATGGAGCCCTCCCCCGACCCCTCCCCATCCCCCTCCCCCCTCGTCACCATCGCTCGCCCCCCTCCCCCATCTGACTCTGACTCCTCCGATTCCTCCTCCGGCGCTGACGACGACGGCGACGCCAACAACACCCGCAGCCTCCACCGCCTCATGTCCAACGGCGTCGGTGTCCGATTCCACCTCCCCAAGCCCAGTATGCCGCCGGGGGCTAGCCCTACCCCCAATTTCCCGAAAAGGCGGCGCCTTTGGCGGGAGAAGATGCGGCGAGGGGAGGATGATGGGGGGATGGGGTGGAGGAGGTGGCTGCGGCGATCAGGCAGCTGGCCGACGAGTACATGCGGGTGGAGAAGATGAAGATGGAGGCGGCGAAGGAGAGGGAGCGGGTTCGGATGGAGATGGAGATGACGCGGATGAGGGTGGTGCTTGAGTCGCAGGAGCAGATTATCCAATCCTTCATCACCTCTCTCACTTCCCAGACCAAGATCAAGCGACCATCGTCTACAGAGGATTAATGACGTCTTTGGTGGTATGTTTTATAATTTCGAAGAATTAATCGTCCAATGTTTGTAGTATAGGGTTTAATTTCAATTCATCTTGTCAATTCTCAATGTTGGCAGAGTGAATCTTGTCTTGCTTTGTATAATGCAGCTGCTGCTGTTACTTGTCGAGTTGAATTGACTGATTCTGTGTTTATGTAGACTTAGCACGTTTAGTCAAGTTTATACAGACTTATCTTCAGTTTTTCTTGATCTTAGTTTTTGTTTACAATGGAAATGAGCTGCTGCTTGTGGATTACTGTTTTTGGTGTTGTGTGTTCGTTTGGGCATTGCTCATCGTTTACAATGAAAATGAGTTGTCGCTAGTGATTTGGATATGTATAGATACTCAATGTTGAAATACAATCTGGGTCAGGATTGAGTTCTAGTTTTACTCACCTTGTAGCTTTTCTAGTTTTTCCAATTGCCATCGTCTCCTTACAGGTTGAATCATTTTTTTCACATTTTTTTTATGCTAGTAATGAAATAGCATGTCTTCCTCCTTTTTGTGGTGATGGACTATGTTGTTATTTTCCCCCGTTTCCCTTGTTCCAAATTGTCAAGCTTTGCGTCTCCCACACCTGGCGTTTAGGAGCCATGACTTCATCTAACTAGATCGGTGTTTGATTTTGATCGCCAATGCATTTGAAACTTTGGCTTCATTTCTGACTTCTGAGTGAGAGCTTCACTTTAGTTTGTGGTGCATCACTTTGGAATTGGGTGAACGTTGATGAGTAGATTTTAGAAGGAAGAGGAAATTTTTTCCTCTACCGCAATTAGCGTGGGTTACAGTCTTGCTACTGGCCTTGTAATGAAATTGTGTTGCAAACATGGCAATTGATAATATTCTTAATCCTCCCCGCATCTGTTATATATCTAACGTTGGTGACATGTCTGGGTAGCTTAGGAATGTTCAATTTTTGGACTTCATGAACCACAAGTCGTCACTCAAAAAAATGAACATAATCCATCTCTACATTGGTGTTTGTGATCAAGTTACTGTTTGGCTTCTTTGCTTTAGATTTCATTAATCAGAACTTTTAAGTTCGATTGTGTACAATCAAAGGAGGCATCTCTCCTGTACACTTCTGAGCTCTGGCACGGAAAGGATATGATCAACCAATTAATAGTATGGTCGATGTTGCATTGGCCGCCTGAATCTTGGGGCTTTTCTGCAGAACGAACGAGCATATGCCGTAGGCCTTAGAACATGCAATTTTAGATAATAAAACATAAAACTTCATAGGTAAGTGCAGGACGGTATTATGTTATCTCCCCAAAGTAAACATGTCCATAGCAAATTCTGTATCTGAAAGAAAAAACTTAAAAGATTCGCAATCATAAAATAGAGATGATCAAGGGAAAAGAATGTACTAGATTCTAGCATTATAAAACCAGGCGAAAGTGAAGTCCAATGAAAATCACACAAAGACTTGAGATGTTTGCACAAGTCAAAAGGAAAGCCCAGTTACCCATATTCCTAGGAAAAACGGTGCTCCTTCCTCGATACTGCTTCAGACCAGGAATATTGGTTCGTTTAGCAGAAACCTGAAAGTAGAACAAACCCCGACCAATCGTTACCAATGATAAAAAACATCAAAAGCAAACATGAGAATCACGGTTGGAGCACCTTCGATTGACGGCCATGAAGCTCGGACTCATTTAATAGAATAGCATTTTCGACAGCGTCTGTTTCCACAAATTCCACATAAGCAAAGCCCTTGGGCTGCCCAAACTTGTCTGTTAAAATTGTCACCCTGTTCACAGTCCCACAGGATTGAAAATGCCGTCGGACTACCTCCCTCAGGTGTACGAGCAATAGACGAAGAAGAACAAAGTTTAAACTTGCAGCTGAATCCATACCAAAACATGACTAGAGAAAAAAGTGTAACAGTTTTTATCAACCACAGGTCCAAAGTAAAATAAAATAGCTACGAGATATGTAAAAAATTGAGTAAAGCCAACCAAAACAGTGATAAAAATATTGGGTTTATCCCACATCGGTCGTAGATGACGGTGAATTGCATATAGGCTAATAAAAAACCTTATTTTTTGAGTTAATTTTTATATTAAAAGAGGCCCGTGACACGTATTGCAATTCTCCTTCGAGGGGGGGCAGGTCTCGATATTGAGAGATTTGGTGTTTACCTACTGATTATTGGAGTTTTTAAAATTTGTTCCAGGTCGTGTTTGCCTACTTTGATTGTTGGCGAGTCGTGTTTGCCTACTTGGATTGTTGGCAGAGTTTCCGAAATTTGCTCCAAGAGGGTGTTGGGAGTCACATAGGTCATCCTATGTGTGAATGAGAATTGCTTGGTTTATCTTCCATCATTGTGGATGATGTTGGTAAGCTTTATTTTTTAAATTAATTTTTAAATTAAGAAAAACTCACTACACTTTGTTACGATTCCCTTGCCCAACAGAGCATGATTGGGGCCCAAAGGGCCCAAGAAGGAATTAATGATGGCCTTGGGCCTTTGCAAAATTCAACATCTTTAAAAAATTCCCACATTTCCAATCGGGATTTGGAGACCATTTTTTGCTATACAAATTTTAAAAAGTGCATTTTATGTAAGATTTCTGTCGACAGGTGCCTCGCATTGTCAATCACTAAGCCAAAGTAAGATTATTCATGCGCCTTACTGAGACTATAAGTGAAAGAAATCTTCTATGAGCAACGTACATTGCCTACGGAGATAGAGCGTGCATCCACCTCTTCTTCTTCAGAAACAGTCGCACCACTAGAAGTCTCTATACAAATATAAATCACATCATCAAAATAATACATCGAATAATGGGATTCAGTAGGAAAAAAAGCAGAAGAAACAAACAAATAAAAGACACCGAAGTCCATTTGTTTCCCTCTTTCCGTGACAACTTTGAGTGTTCAGTTATAATAGATCATGTTCTTAATACCGAACTAGAATTGATTCTGGTATTCTTTTTCCACTTAAAACAACTAGAAAGACTTCCAAATTCATTACCATTCATCGATTGGTGGCAGAAACCATTATCCAAAAAAGTTTCGATTTCAAAGAAGTGAAAGAACCACAAAATTAAGACAAGTCGAGAACTTTGACACTGGAGTAATCTCGGATGCACTTTCTCACTTTGTCAACCTCAATTCATCCAGCTTATACTTGAAAAGAAAAAGACTTTCTTTTGAGTAAGACATCCTTAATTACTAGAAACCTTCAGTCACATCTAAACATTTTCTACTGTCTATGCAGCTTGAAATCTTTTATTGTTATGCCTGTTTTAAGTGTGAATCTACTTCAAAAATTCGTGTAGCTTTTCTCAAGAACCCAAACGCAGTCAACCATATTCAACAATTTTTCCCTACCAAATCAAAACCAAAATAAAAAGTAAAAGAAAGCAAAATGCATCACCTTGAACAGCACCCATATCCTTCTCAACTTCGGCCTGCATCTCCCTCAAAGCTGTGGCTTCATCTTCAATCTCCTTGAGCCTCTTCTTCATATCCTCAAGATTCTACCCGCCAAAAAACCAACACAAACAACACATTAAAAAAACAACCGTGAATCATACACCAAATCTCCTTAAAAACGTAACTTCAACAACTCAATATCAACCAAATCAACGGGTACGACAACGACTACATCGACAAGCTTCCTTTTACATCCATGCAATTAAAGCCGAATAAACATTTCAACTACCCAGGAAGAACATACAAATTCTACGATGGGGAAGTGCCATATCCATTCGGCTATGTTCTGAGCTACACCAACTCCACTTTGGAGCTCAAACCTTCGACCAGATTCTTCTTAACCAAGTTGGTCCTCTCCAAAGTTGCATCTACCGAAGTTTCTCCGAGCTGGAGGATGGGCCACTGAAGCAAGTGGTTGATTTCAAGAAGGTTTTCGTTCCTGCTGGTGGTAGCACATTGTCTAAGTTTTCATTGAATATTTGCAAAGAGCTTGAATGTGGTGACCAAGTCTGCTTACACCGTTCTTCCATCTGGGCAGCATACCATTACCATAGGACAAGACCAAGCGGGTTATTCATCAGTTTCATTCCCTGTTTATGTTGATTTTGATGCGTATGGTTCTTAGATTTTAGTAGGTTTTTGATATTTTGGAGAACGCTTTGTTTAAAAAAATTAGATAGTGAATTTTTAGAGAGTGAACTTTAGGATGAACCTTTTATATTTGTATAGGTATAATGAGTTCAAGACAGGATTGTAGTTTAATTTCTTGTTATATTGGTTGGCATATGACATTTTTTTTAGATGTTAACTAGATGGTTTTCATTTTATAAGCACTGTCATCGTGTGTCTGCATATATTCATGAATTACTTGAGTCAAAATTTTGCCATTTTGTCATGACATGAATCTTGCATCAAGATCTATGTCACAGCCCTTTCCAGGATACAGTAGAAGTTTGTAGTATAGATCATATCAAAATTATATCCGATTGAATTAGGCCTGCCGTTTATTCCATTAATTTTAACCGTCCCTGGAATGAAGTTACACAGAACTTCTATCCACGCTAAATCAAGATTTAGAATCTCTAGTTTGAGTTCAAGTCTGTAAAATTTAGATGGTTTATCACTTGTCTTAACTAATTAAAAGTACAAGTTGTTAGAAAAGATAATCATTTAATATTTATTTAACACTCCCTTGAGTAAGTTGGATCCTCTCCAACAACATGGAGAAGTGGTATATCCATTCGGCCATGGTCTGAGCTGCACCAAGTACTTCACTTTGAAGCTAAAATCTTCAACAAGATCCTTCTCAACCAAGTTGGGTCGTCTCCAACAATGTAAATGTCTAAATTTTTCTGATGAATCGGTGGCTACACCATGCCCTTCGGTTCATGTCGACTATCTGGATTGCAACTCTACCATCGAGTTCGAGGTTCAAGTAAGCAACAATACTGGAAAAAGAGATGGATCATACACTCTGATAGTGTGCTCATCCCCTGCACCCTCAAATTTGTTGGATGGGCCATTGAAGCAAGCGGTTGATTTCAAGAATGTTTTTGTGCCTGCTGGTGGTACCACATCTGCTAAGTTCTCGTTGAATGTCTGCAAGAGCTTGATGCTTCAACGTGTTCACCAAGTCTGCCTACACTGTTCTTACATCTGGAAACCACACCATTACCATCGGACAGGAGGACAATTCATCTGTCTCTTTCCCTCTTCAAGTTGATTTTGAGTCTTAGAGGCTAATAAGAGTTGGGCTATGTTTACTTTCCTTTACAATTAACGGCCAAGGTGAATTTTTTTAGTATGGTTTTAGCAGTGATTATAAATGGATAAGAATTTGATTCTGAAGGTATTTAAGCAGTAGATTATCTCTAAAAGGTACCATAGTTACCAACAACATCATATCATCAAGAACAAAACCTAAAACAAACAGCAGGCAGAGCTGGTCGAAGTCCATGCAGCTGTAACACATTCTCTTTGAACTTGCAATTCTAGTAATCCTTAAGAAGTAGTAAAAAGAATTCTAGCACGTTACTTATCACCAATCATGACCTTATGAATTGGATGGAGCAAGTAGAACTTATTTGTGAATTATAATCTTCTAATTGCAGGATTAAAAGATTAATGGGATAGGGCGTGTTATACTTGCAGCAAATTATTATTTCCAGCACATTTCGCAAGCATGGTTTTAATTTTAACAAAACAGTAGACTGTACAACGTTTGCATACCATTTTTGCAAAAATTGCCCAGGAATTAAATGTAGTTTGTATAAATAATTCAATCATTATTCCAATAATGCAAATTATTTGCAGTAGTATGAGAACACATTTAAAAAACTCACTGGTTCAAAATTGATTTTCTTGCAAAGGGTAACTTTTTAACAAGAGAACAAGGATAAAAATTATATTTTCCTATTAAATTATCGTGCAAAAGAATTATATACATTAATTGTATTATATATGCATGCATGCATTGCATAGCAGACCACATAAATGCTTCCCAACTAAATCCATTCCCCAATGATCACTTTGTCGGCTGTTTTGGCATCAAAATAACAAGCCGTAACATGTTTTGCCGGCAAAGTTTATACGGGTTCTTCAAAATAATTACCTTTGCCTTTCTGGAGTCCTCGAAGACAACACGAGCTAGGCTGAAGAAATCGCCTTTGTCCACAGCAAACTGCCACTCTCTGGTAGTTATCTCGAACCAGTCCTTGGTCATGGATTTAGTGGCCTTCACTTCAATATACTCCTTGCTTTGCTCACCATCACCTATAACTAAATCAAACGGCAATCCTGTCTCTGTTTCTTTATTTACCCATTTAACAGCTGCAGAGCCCATTTTATTAACAAAATATTTGTAGGCTGCAAGCTCGCCCAGTCTGCCAATTTTTTTGCTTCACTTTCTGATAAAGCACCAACTAGAAGCCGATCCCTCATCCAAACAGAAGTAGAAGGCATGCTGTCACCAGACCCACTATCTGCACCATAGGGCACGTTAAAGGTTTGCTTGTCAGAGAGCAGACTTCTATCGACATGATTTCTTGAGTCATGCAACATAGAATTGTCTGTTGTCATCGTCAAATTCTGCAGTGGCAGAGGATCTACTAGTTCTGGTTGGTCGACCGTGACCCATTCAAACATCTCGGTTGGAACTTGCCAATCTTCAGTGGAGATGTCCAGCTCACTGCCGTTAGTGGAACAATCCTCCAGCAAATCACCACTAGGTGTAGTAAATGCTTGTGTTCTATAGTTATTAGCTTTGGCAAAACGAAAGTCTGGGGCAGACTTCCAGTTAGAAGGAGGCCACTTAGAAACAGCACTTGATTTCAGTTTGGGTTGTGGAACATGCTCGCTAGCCATTGGCAAGACATCAGATGCAGGAGACAAAGAAGATGAAAGACCCCAAACAGATTCATTTTCTGAAAGTTTTTGTACCTTCTGACTGTTGACTATAAAAAATTCTGTTTGTTCTTCAGTAGATCCAGACTCTGCCATGGTAGTAACCATGTGAAGAAAATTTGCAAGGTGCAGATTGACAGATCCATTAAAGAAAAACCGAGAAAGTTCTAAGAATAAGGAGTGCGCATCTGAGGTTCGAACCACATATAAGGTGTTGCCCTGCAAAATATTTCCTTGTTTAGCCCAATAAGAGAAGTAAACTCAGAAGTGTTTTCTAAATCTTTACCTGCAAAAGGCTGCTACATTCAAATCTCTTATTTGAAGCGCTTGCATGCTTTGATGGTATGCCTATAATACAGCTTCTCCACTACAACAACTTGCAATTTAGAAAGCCTTTCATATTCAACCTTCTTAAAGTGAAAATATTCTTTGGGATGCAACAGACAAAGATATCGCTGAGCATAGGGAAGAATCCAGTTCACTAGAGAAAATTTTTCACTGGAATCCTCCATTCCATAAGATATTGCTTCACGAGTAACAATCTGAAAACAGAATAGTTAAGGTTTGCATCAAAGAAGACAAAATACAAAACAAAAAGGACAAAGAAATTTGCACAATCAACAACCACAGCACCTCTGAAAGAGAAGGGATCCCAAGGGCCTGTAACAGAACAGAAATTTTGCTAGAAATCATTTGCTTCTTCTCATCATTAAGTTCACCAAAGTACAAAAAGTCAACTTTCAAAGAATGCTTGAATTGACTTCTCAAATCCTCGTCATCAGACCAGCACAACAGTCCAAAACTGGAATGTAAAGAAACCCATCGATCTAGCTGAGTTGGAAGGAGCGCATATTCTACACTCTGAAGACATTCTTTCAAGAACGAAATTTCTTCAGGCTTAAATATACCATGCTGTAAATCGTCAGCCCACCTCAGCAGCACATGGAAAACCTGAAAGTTCACAACATGTGTCTTACAAGCAAAGGTACACTAGGAAATAAACAACATTATTTTTATACAGAACACACTAACCGCATCAGCTGCTTCCGAAGGTAAAGCCACACCTACTAAATCTAGTAGGATCTGAAGATAGGTGCCAGAAGGAGGTGTTTTATGTAGACTGCACTTCTCCACAAAGAAGTCATAGAGACTCGGATAAAGATGCCCCAATGTCTTGTTCAGGAAACCATCTGACGTACCCTTCTGAATAACCAATTCCTCTGTTCGCTTAATACAGCCAGTGGGATCAAGCCAGTACACTTCATGAAAAGCTAGAAGTTGTCCACAAACAACATCCTCTTGCGCTGAAGGTTTAGAAGAAGGAAGGAATACAAAAGGACCTGACTTGAACTTTTCTAGTTCAGCATTTATACACCCTATCTCGTTCGAAACAAAGGTGTAAAATCTTGACATTTGAGCAATGCTGCAGAAAAGAAATTGAAAACCATCCCTTAGTGCAAAACATAGAGGAACTTATAAATGATAAATTCATACCTTCAAAAAAGTGTGCTGAAGCTAAACAAATATAAATTCAGATTTTGATACAACACATGGTTGCATGAATCGGAATCGGAATCGGAATCGGTTTTCCCAGGGAGTCAGAATCGGAATCGGAATTGGTCTGAATCGGCCAAGAATCGGTTCAGTTGAATCGGTCCAAATTAATTTAATCGGTCATATATAATAATTTGACAATTTATAATATAAATATATTAAAATTGGGTATTGATGTTATTTTGATATTATTCTGTATATTATAGTTTCTGATATTTTTAAATATTTTTTAAGATTTTTTTTAAATTATTTAGAATTAATTATTATTTTTGACTCGAGTTAGACTCGAGTCAACTTTTAATTACGAGAATGCCACTCTTTACCCTCGCCGCCGCCGCCGGCCCGGTCGGCGGCGAGTCTCGAGGCGGCGATGTCGGAGGATGTCGGCAGCCCGGTCGGACGAACAGTCAGCGGCCCGCAGCCGGCGGCGAGGCGGCCCGGAGCGGCGGCGAGTCGGCGGCGAGTCGCGGCGATTCGTGCGTCACAGCCCGATTCGGTCCGGCCACACTTCGGCGGCGACGTTGCGAGGTCGGCGGCGAGGTCGGTAGCCCGGTCGGCGGCGAGCCCGGAGTCGGGGAGCACGGCGGAGGGCGGAAACGGGGCGGCGGCGGGCAGACGAGCGGCGGCGGCGCGGGGGAGCGGGTTTGATTTTAGGTTTTTAAAATCCAAATTACTATTTTACCCATGCTTAAATAATTTAATAAAAATCATACCTAGGGTATTTTAGTAATTTCATTAAAAAACCGATTCCGATTTAAATCGGCCGATTCCGATTCCGAGTTAAATCGGTCGGAATCGGCCGAACTCGGCCGATTCCGAGGCCGATTCGGGGCCGACAAATCGGATCGACATCGCGCCGATCCGATTTAAATCGGCCAATTCCGCACGGAATCGGCCGATTCGTGCAACAGTGATACAACATCAATGAGAAATCAGGATCATCAAAACAAGGAAATGAAGAAATGATAGAACAAAATAATAAACTACCTGGCCATTATAGGACCTCCAGAGGCTTTCCATTGTTGAAAGAGGATCAAAGCATCATCAAGAGAAACCTGTGTCTTTAATCCGAGAGCAGTTACAAAAGCTTGACTTTGCACCTGCTTCAATGAATAAAAAATTCAGGTGAAACCTCGTGCCTTAGACACTATAGTTGATAGAGAATTCACCTTCTAGAAAAGACAACACAAGGTGGACTACTTTCCATTTCCTTAGTTCTTAGCTGATATTTTTTTAGTAACAAATCTGCTTCCTCAGCTTGCTGACACAATTTCTCATTTCTCTTCTAAGAAAGACACAACAAAAGGTGGAACACCATGTTTCATTCCCTAAGTTCATAGCTATATATTTTAGTGTAAAATCTGTTTATGCAGCTTGCAAACAAAATTACCCATTTATATTAATGATTCATGTAAATTTTAGATAGTCTAACCACTTGTCCCAAAAGTTCAAGTTATTAAGAAAGGGAACCATTAAATATTTACTTCAATATTCCCTCACGTGCAAGAAAACTTTTTAAAGCTTAGTAAGGGGGCATACACGGGGCAAATAGTCCATTGGACATAACATAGGACAAATTAATATTCTCTAAACATATATTGCCAACGGAATTCGAACCCCAAACCTTTAGCACTGATACCGTGTAAATTTTGAACCCTAGACCTTTCGCTATGATATTGTGTAAATTTAAGTTGGTCTAACTACTTGTCCCAAAAGCTCAAGCTGTTAGAAATAGAAACCACTATATATTTACTTCAATAACTCAAAATAAACTTATGTAAATATGGGCCAAGTTGTGGCCACTGCAGAGAATTAATACCATGACCCTCTAGGCCACAAGCCATCACTTGCTTTCACTCTTCCAAAGCAATGGCATTGGACAACAATTATGCTCATTCATTTAAGCAATCAATTGTCTTCTAATTTAGATGCTCCTTCTCTTCTGATTATAAAGAACAAGGGCAACGAGTGAAGGTCCATAACAAATACTCATAAGATACAACTGAACCCACAATTAACAAAAGACCCAAGGGAGAACCAAATGACATTAAAATTTGTATTTTAACAAATATATTTATATTGACTAAAGCTGAGATAAAATACAATTACCTGGGGAACAGCATACGAAGCCATGTCTCCAAGGATAGAATAAACTGCATCGCACTTGTAATAAAGATCCTCAGGGTAGTAAAGCTCTCCATCCATATTTGACACTATCCACCTATAATTCCTCAAACAATTTACAAACGAAGACTCTAAAGGTCTTGTCTCATTAGTTAATATCATATTGCACCCAACTGTTGCTTTTGCAGTAAAATTTCCTCCCACATTTCATCCAGAACTTCCAAAAGATACATACAGCTACTGCAGCATTTATTTAAGGATAAATGAGAAAGCAATTGCACCATTTCAGGTGACTCCCAATCTTTCGACAATCATGTCATTTACCATGAACCCCACTTCCATGCACTTTGCATCAACAGAATCTGTAGAAGATAAATTCAGGTGTTTTCTCTCTGTACGTAAAACTCGAACGAAATCAGAAACCGCTAATACTTCGAGAAACTCTCTCCACTTCTTCAGTCCAGAGGACAGTAACCTTGTACATGGATGATTCAGATAAACAGCATCAACCTCATGCCACTGTATAAAGTTTCCACCAATCAATCTTCCTACATCAATTGAATTTTCAAATGCCTTGCTGAAGTGAACTGGATCCTCAAATGGTCGTTTAAAGCCATTGTTTGTCACTACGATTGCACTTCTCTTCAATTCAGATATCATGCTAGTCTTTTCTACTTGACAATGTGGGCAAGAGGATTGCATGTGGAACATTACAAAGGATAGATAGTCAGTTATCATGTTTTTGTCTTTATCTGCTGGCACTGAAATAGAGCTCATGGCTGGTAAAATGTGGCTAACAACGATCTCATGTGCAGATAATTGCTGCACTCCAATTTTGACCAAAATCTTCACCATTATAACTCGATCAGGAGACTCCTCCATAGGACGACCACATCTGCTCGATACAAAAAGGAGAGGATTTACAGTGCGAAGCTTAGCATGAAGGTACAAAAAATCCTCAGGGTTATGTTCCCCTTCAGGTCTATTTCCATCAGAATCATAAGGTAACCAAATTGGGCCATCGATTACACACCCAAAAGAACCATCAGAAAGAGGTATAAAAGCTATCTTCTTTAGCCTGCTCAAAATATCATGTTCCAACTCACCAGTCTGGGGATTAGATAAATTTACAGACAAAGCAGTATAAAGAGCAATCAGCCAGGAAGATAGCCAATCCAGACCAATTGACATAACACCATTGTCTCTGTTGCATACAGATGAAATAACATCTATCAATATTTTGGGTCCATAATCTTGTACACCTAAAGCTTTTGCTAAGGAATCAGATAAAAAAATTTCCTTGTTTAGATAGCCTAGGCCAAGATGATGATAGAGAAAGCTTTCTGACAAGAAACTTCGAGCCTGATCATTCCAACCTCTCAAAACCCTGCACGGTGGTACCCATTCAATACTTGATCCCTCAAGAAGTAAACAGTTTGACACGCGTAGTTTAGAAATGACCATATGAGGTAAATTTGAAAAGAAACCATGTACCTCCCCGATTAAAGGAACAAAACTCATATAAGCTGTCACAGATTTTCCAGGATTGTTCCTAAAACATGGAAGGCCACAAAAAGATTTCTCTGAGTCAACGAATAAAGTGGGAAACTCAGATAATAGCCATTGATTCCAAGCGCTGTCTCCATCAACTTCCTCTCGAGATGAAGGTAAAACAAAATCACCTTGTAAAATAAATTTCAGGCCATAAGTCCTCAGTGGAAGAAAAGCAAAAACCGGTTGTTGTTCAAGAAGAGGCTCATAAACACTATCATCCAGCTCCTGCAAAGTAAAAGCTACAGCAATTTCTGTTGTAAGCACACCAGGCCGGGTAATGTTGGCCTGCAGTTTTTTCTCGATACCAACCAATTCATACTTCTATTGCCATCAGAGACCTTGATTATCCCATTTCCGATCATCTCTTTTCTCATAATAATCAGTGACCCGTTCAACACATTCTTATACATGATACACTGGAGTCGGTTTAGAAACAGTAACAATGATGGGTGAAGATCAATAAATAATGACATAACAGAGCTAAGGCCGGGTCCTTCTTTGAGCTTTGATTGAAAGGGAAGCACAATACAAGTATTCCAACTCCTGGCATTAATTTGATCAACCACAGCAGACAGATGGCCAGTAAATGAATCTACATCACAAGGAGGTATTACAGTTGGCAGGACAAAGCCAATTTGCCCTTCACTTATATCAAACTTCACATGAAACCCATTTGAATGAATTTCTGGAGCATTGGTTACCTATTAAAAAAAAGAATATTTATAGTCGCAGAACACTTAGAAATTGACGTAGTTATCATCATTATTATCTCGCCTCATCCCAACAGGCAGGACGGATAGAATGGGTAAAAAACCAATGATGTAAAACTCACCCATTGCAAGAACATATGGAAAGCATTTTTGGTAGATGCCCTTCCTGATGTGATCCTCTAAATAGGGTGGTCACTTGAAAACTAAGTTCGATATAGCAAAATGCAAAGCAATAAACAACCAATGTTCTGAATAAATTGTAAAATAAAAGCAAGCTAGATCAGTTAATTGGTACATTGGACGTACCCGGAATACAGATTTGAAGCCAATTCCTTTCTGTCCTATGTATCCTGTTCCTGAGCCATTCTTAGTAGAGTTGCCCACATCGCAAAGTGCTCTAATATTTTTAGAAGAAAACCCCCGTTCATTGTTTAGAACAATGATGCCTGTTTCCTGCAGTATAAATATCAATGTGGGCTCCACATTTTCTGGATAAATATTATCATCTGCATTTTGAACCTGAAGTATAACGTGAGGAGAAAAAAGCATGAGACATTGCACCCAAATACAATAATAAAGATAACTACTTTGGCAGAAAAAAATTTATACATCTAAACCTAAGAAAAGACATGAATTTTTAGAAAAATAAAGCATAACAGAACAAGATAAACGGAAAGCAACCTTGCACCTCAGTATAGCAAAGATATCCATTAACTCCTCTATTAACTATCATGACAGTTTACAACAAAACGAATGACATCTTCTAAGAAAGATACAAAAAAGATGAGTGCATAGAAACAAATATACATAGTGCAGGTGTCATTAGGAAAGCAGTGTTAAACCCAGCAAAAAACAGCACTCACAAGCTCAAGAATAAAATGAGAATCCTGTGAATACAACTCTTGTGAAAGGCAATGGAGTGCTCTTCCAAGCCGGGCATGCTGTTTCTGCAACAGGGTACTCTCAGAAGGATCAAAACTCGAGTCCAGACCAAATTCTTCCTTCCTAATCATTTCAATGACATGGAGAGCTTCAACATCCTGAATATTTTCATGCAGATAACCATCACTTGGCTTCTCTGAGGGCATGCCATCCAACTTATTAACCTTCTTCCCTCCATATGACCCACTTTCATTTACCAAATCAGTGCAATCCTCATGGAATTTAACATTTGAAATAACTTGCTGCACTGGTGAAGGCATTAACTGAAAAGAATTAGAGGGACCATCAGAGATCTTATTGTTTTCAGCAGTCAAAGGCAAATTGACAGCAGATTTATCACCAAACACATGATAGTTATCAATCCACTCTCTAATTCCTAAACATAAACCAATATCATGAAGCATGTGAAATTCATCATTTTGTTCACATTCCCGTAAAATAACACTTGGAGCATCTTTGGTACATTGATAACAAACCAAAAAGCAATATATTTGCAGCATAGCTGCGAAACTCTGAAGGAATATGGCTAAGACAGCCAAGAATAAATCTCGATGCAACCACAAGAGCACCATTGAGTAAAACAATTTTTTCCGCGCATTCATTTGTGCCCTTTCGATCCATGTCCAATATTTTCTTTTGTCTGAAGGTTCGACCATCAATATTCACTTCTGTGCCATCCATATAATTTTTTATAATCACTTCAATTGCTTGGGCAGCATAGCACTTCAATAGGGAAACTGGAGCCTTATCTACTCCATTGTACAAATAAACCAAGGACAATAAATTCACAGCAGATTGATAGGATGAATGCTTAAGTAATGCCTCCAGAACAGAAGTAATAGTCACTGAGGGATCAACTCGGATAAGTCTTCCCTCTCTTGTCACTATGCAAGCTAAATCTCCTGTATGCCCAGCAGTAAACAACCAATCCAAGATAGGACCAAGAGAAGGGCCACATATGGAGTCCCAGTGCGACCACGCATGTAAATCTGACAGCATTGGTGCTTTAACTAGACAGTCAAGAGCATCAATGCTTGACATGAGCCCTAAACAACCAACCCTTTGGTTTTCTAAATTTTCCCCGCAGGCATTTGACAATAAAACAGATGAAAATGTCACAGAGCTGCAAATATCAGTTTTCTTCTCGAATAAATTTGACATACTTTCTTCAGAACTTCTCACCATAATTTCAAAGCTAAGCATAGGAAATTGTCTTTGTAATAGAGAAGTAATTTGCCGAACAAAGGCATCAAAATTTTTGCCCACTTGGTGTGAAGCTTGAGAGAAGAAAACTAGCATCTGCTTCTGAGACATTGAAACCTCCAGCAGGTTTTTTCATGATGATCATCAATCAGTCCTCTGAACAATCTATATGGGATTAATGAAATATGCTCCTCCAAGAATTCAAAAAATTCACCATGACCCAAGCAGTTAAAATCCTTCACGGAGAATTGTTTCAGCAACCATAACTCACATTCACGAAATTTTTTAAGAAACATGAGGTGCTTGCCAAGTGGGGATTTTCCTTTACTCACGTTGTCATCATGCTCAAAAAATCTCACAACTTTTTCAGCAATATCATTAGCAGAAAGTCCTAAAACAATTAAAAAATCAGAAATGAGAAAAACCTCACTCTACGTAAAATAACCTACAGAATTTGACGCCAACTTGATACAAAAAGGTGTCCGAGACGCAGATATAAAAATTTGTCATCTTGTTTTGCATGTGTCATTCACTCAAACGTAATAAAGGATAAGGTGTTGGTGTGTGTGTGTGTGTGTGTGTGTGTGTTAATAAATATATTCCCAACATCAAAAGAAAACATCAGTATCAAACTTGTATCTAAGAAGAAAATTTGAAACAATAAATAAGTTCAGAAGATGGTAATTTCTTTTATTTTTGCATGTATCATGCATTCAAACATAAAAGGGAAAAGGTGTTGTGACTTGTGAACTTGTGATGATGGGGGTGGGTGGGTGTGTTGACCAATATATCCTTAACATCAAAAAATGCCAACATCAAACTTATATATCAGGGGGAGAAAAATTGAAACAATAACAAATAAGTTCAGTAGATGCCAGATTCTTTAGCAGGAGCAGATTACATACTGTCTTTGATTTTACAAGAAGGTTCCGTTACACTGATAAAACTGTCTTTTCTGCTCAGCTCTTCTACATCTACTGCCTCTGGATGAGGAACAGAATTTATAATGTTCATTCCAGGATCACCACCACCACCTTCTTTTAAAGCATCAGAGCAATTGTCCCATACTTCACTTTTCATGTACATCATCTGACATAAAAGTTTGTTAGATTGTGCAGATTATCACCTAGAAAATTTACCAGTTCACATCTCTGGAGAAGATTCATCGATGATAGCCTATACCATCTTGTATTTCAGTTAGAAGGAAATAATTCCCAGCAAGAATTTTTAATAGAAGTGTCCGCAGGACTTACTGCTATATTAATTAACCCCAGGGCAGGATCCACTGAAAATATATCCAGCACCTTTTTTTCTCTTTCCTGCGAAGCCATAGAAGTATACCATTTCATCAAGAACCTGCCATTTAATAAGAACAAGTTACAACAGACACATGTGCACAGGAATCCTAGCTACAACTTGCATCACAGGACAACATATTTGAGGTAACTGAGAAAAACTGCTTTGGCAAAAACACACAACAGTGGTGTAAGAGGTATTTGAGTCGAGATAGAATCAAAATTAAGTAAAAATCTTGAATGTTGAATGATATTTGATAAGAAAATACCTCAAAAATAGATTGCTGCTTGCATGCAGGCCTCCATCTGTTTATGAACATCTCTAAACTACTTGTACTAATAGAAAAAACATTGTTGATAAATTGCAAATCATCCTCTGTCGCTGATATTCGACCATCCTGTTCAACAATCAAAGAATAGTGCTTCTTGTAATTTGGCGCTGACAGATTCTCACTACCTCCAATGGTATCACCTGTCACGTCTCCATTTAAATTTGGCAACAAATCTGCAGACTTACGACTGGCATTAGAAGCTTGGCTTTTTCTTCTCCTTTTCAGTTTTCTAGATAGTGTCGTTCTACTCCCAGCATGGATATCATTAGCTGGAGCAGTAGCGCTACCAGTCCTAGCCTTAATTCCTAGGCGCAAAATTTCTTCTGCCTGTGATGGATACGGGCAGCTATTCACACGATGATCAACAATCTTTATCTTCCGAAACATATTTTGAATTTCTGCTCTATGCTCATCAACATCTGAGACTTCACAGTTCTCATCAACTCCATTTTCCTCCTCTGACCCACACGAATCAAACCTGATATGTTTGCCCTTGAAGCCCTCATCTATGGAGGAGAACTTCTCCACTCGTGCCGACATTTCATTGAACCTCTTGTCCAGAGCTTCTTTTTGTGAAAGAATCTCCGACGATTTTGAAGAATGCTTTGCCTTTTTAGGGGCTCTTTCATTGGAATAATCGTTTGCTGACTGAGTGTAATTGTCAAGCACCATCTGTTCTGCTCTTCTAGCTGCCCGTATGGAACCTATGTGAAACCTAAGAACAAATACATCAAAGGGAACAACAATAAAAAACCGCACCTATTAAACAACCAATCCCAATGTACACAGTATATGAAATAAAACAGGGTCCGGAATCTCTAACTAGCAATGCCACTGACAAAAAATATGAAAAAAAAAGCACCCACCCCAAGCTTTGAATTCGAACTCCGAGCGCCTCCCTACTAGGAGCAGACAATTCCTTTGCCAAATAATCCAAAAACTCATCCGCCGTTATCTTCTTACCCTTAGTAACATACATGAACTGACCAAGAGCACTTATGATCTCCTCACTTGTAACCTTGAATATCTCTTCCCCATCCAAAGGAACCGAAAAGTAATGCCCTACAAGCGAATGTCGCCGCAACGGCCCTAACCCAAACTCTTCAAATGCCTCAACCCCTTCGCTCTTGCATATGGCATCATTCAAATCGTAAACCGACGTTATCCTCCTCACACCAACAAAGCAATGTATGAAAGCATTGATCTTCCATCAAACAAAATCAAACACCAAACTCAGAAACAACTATAAACACAAAATCACAGACACTAACCCTTAAATTATTTCTGTCAAAAATAGTAACAACAAAAACGCTCACCTTGCCCTCGGTGACCATCAACCGGTATAGAGTGGGCACATCCTGCATATGGAACCCAAGCGCTCCCCACGAATCGACTTTGAGCAACAACAGCGCCGACTGCACGACCTTCCAACTCGACACACCCTCCCCGCCGTCGACGAGCTCCCGGTGCGCCCTCGAGACGGCCGCCTCCGCCCTCTCCCGCAGCTCGCCGCCGCCGGCCCCGGCGCCCGCGGCCAGGGGAAGGAGGAGGAGGAGGAGGTTCTTCTAGATTTCTCCGGCGGTTCCGACGTTGCCGGCTGCGGTGGGGCAAAGAGGTTGGGATGGAAGGGGTTGGGGGAAAAAAGATTGGACTTTGGAGGTAGGGGTGGGGAGAGTAGTAGGTTGGGGGCGGTTGCAGCGGCGGATATGGCCGCGCAGCCTCGTAGGAGGCCAGCCGAGGCCGGCGGCTGCGGTGGTCGGCGCCGCCGGGCATGGGAGGGGTGGAGAGGAAGGACCTGAACCGGGGAGACCGGGTCGCAATGAGGGTTTATTGGGTATTTATATTGGGTCGGTTTGTGTGAAGCGCGGGAAAAAATACCGTCAAGGACTAGTTGACGCCGTTAGGGTTTCGACTAAGTGCGCGGGGGAACAAAATACTGTCTTAAATATTCATTTTCTTTATCGGGCCATATCATTTAAAAGAATATAAATCATTTTATTTGTGTGAATATATTTTATTAACTTTTTTCTCGTTACCTCAATCCCTAAAAAAATTATTAATATTAGATCCTAAACAAGCAAGTGTGTGTGTATATATATATATATATATATTGTTTGACTATATCTAATATAGGAGTCACTATGGATACTTGTATCGCATTGAATAGTTTGTGAGAATCCGAATTAAGAACAATACTCTTTACAATTTAATTTTTGAAAGATATAGATTGAATGAATTTTTAGGATTTGTATATTGTGAAGTACTATTAATTTAGTGGGTGTAATTATAAGTTGGAAGTTGTCACATGATATTTATAATAAACTGTTACTATATAATATATATACACACACGACATTTTTATCTTCCAAAGTTGCATGGTGCCCATGTTTCTTCACAGGCGCTATGCAACACAAAATAGCCTTGTTGATAGTAGGTTAAAAATCATTTATTTTTTGTGGTAGATTAAAGGTGTTAAGATGTTTTTGTTCATGTTGTCCTCCATCGTGCAAATTTATATATCTGGTTATAAATTGCATTATAATTAAACAACACACATTATTATAGAGTGCAAATTTTCTATAAAGTCTCTTGAAATTATTAGTTATAAGGTTGCGAGGCCCAATTATATCATGCAAATAGTCTAATACATATCGCTCTGGGAAAAAAAGGCCCAATATGGGAGCTCATTAAATTCAAGCAACAACCTTTGCAACATATAAAATATTTCATTTGAGTATTATCATTGTCAAATTAAAAGGGCCCAAAACATACATCCTAGCCTTACCTGATTTGTACCCTTTTTAATTGAAAAAAAACAACCTTTCTACATGGTTGATTTTCATGACACAAAAGAGATACAAATGGGTTCCTGATTAGGCCGACACTCAGAAAAAAGGAATGAAGTTGTGCGAACACAAATGATAATAATAATAATATACTAGATGCTATAGGATTTGGCTCCTCTCGGGAGGGACGCCTACGGAGATACCGTCTCCACCGTCGATCATCCCAAGAATCAGCATCGCATCACTCCTGGGATGAGCCAAAATATTTTCTTGTTCAACATAATTCGGATTTGTTTGCGTCCGGAGTATGCAAATATTAATAAAGGCATTTTGTGTTATCGGCATGAACCAGGTCTAGTTTGTGGATTAACGTGCATGAACCATGCATTATACTTTACTTTTGAGTTCAACAAAATAACTAAAACCAACACGACATAATATATTTAATAATGAATGGTTGAAACATTTGAGTAAGGAGCAATTAATAATAATATTGGGAAATAAAATTATGAAAAGGAAGAAAATATTTCACCACTAGCTAGGGAATGAAATTAAGAAAAAAAGATTGATAATTAGATATTTCCTCTCTTCTCCAAATGATAATAAGGTGAAAGAAAAAAATGATTTATAGCTAGGCTGGTCCATTGATTTGACGGTCGCATTTCCATCTTCCTCTGTCTTCACCCCCAAGTATTGAAAAAATTTAGCTCCTCCCGGGAGCGACGCCGGTGGAGACGTCGTGTGTCTCCACCGTCGATTCCCAGGATGATCGACGGTGGAGATACACGGCATCACTCCCGGACAGAGCTAAATGTGGCCAAGTATTAGCCTCTTAAGTCAAGAGTTGATCAGGTCATTTGCCTCCCCCTTCCTATATATAACCTTACCATTTCTCATTTGCCAGTTCTCACTGGCCTACTGACAAAACTCTTGCCTTCTTCTTCATCAGTTTCAATGGCGGCCAGCTTGCAGAAAATTTGCATAAGCTTGACCAACAATCTCCGCCTAGCCTCTAAAGCCTTCCCCCATCGGTACGTACGTAACTTCCCTCTTATTTGATCACTCCTTTTTGTTTTTCTATTGATCGGTGTCTAAATACGTACACAGATAAACTATTATGTATGTATTTATACATTCGACCTTATTACGTACTTGTTGGAACTTGGAGTTGAGTGGGTATTCCAAGAGTTCGAACGCTTTTGATTTGAGATATACTCGTTTGATGGTGTGGAAGATATAATCTATAGTAGTCGGTGATGCTAGCAAGCCGTTGATATTCACGTTGCCGATGATTAATAATGCTAATTGTTATTGTCAATGGAAGCATGGGATTGAAGTTCTTTAATTATAATATGGAATAATTTGATGGATATACAACATTATTACATGTTGATGCAGTACTAAGGAACTACATTCTTGTGTTCATGGAAAGAACGTTGAGGACTTGGCTGCATGCCCAACCATGGTTCCGGAAAATATCGTCGACGAGCTTCGCCCAATCCCGCCACTGGAGTGTTCGGCCGGGAACATACCGTACCTCCATCGCCGGCAAAGGAAGGAGCCCTGCCGGCGACAGTATCTGGGTCGATGCATGAACAGAAAGTCTGGTTTCGCCAGTCGGAGGATGGCGACGAGGCACAGCTAAGGTGACAAAGCAAGAAGCTAGTTTGATGATGACGCCAGTATTGGTTTTTATAGGCAATGTTCAGATTTTATTATCGTCCAATAAAAATTATGAGCTCCTCGAAGTACTTTATTTGCAGATGTGTGTTATTTTACGCACATCTTGTGTTGATTATTATTCGATGCTTCACTAAACCTGACTGGAAGTCATGCTGCTATGTTGAGAAGCAGGAAAATATAACCAATCAAAATAAATAAATAAATAAATCCAACTATATCAGTTTAAATCATCAATAAAAATAAATCATCCCCGGTCTAATTGTTTATATATTGAGTCTATTTGGTTTACCAACTAATTAAAGGCAAAAGAAAACAGACAATACATCATAGATTGGATGACTCTTCCTCTTTTTTCTTTTTTTTTGCCAAGTCCAGCCTCCATAAAAACGATATATTTGTTGTTTCTATACTGGAATGTAAATTTGATGGATCTACTTCCTTCTCTCTTGTTTTTATATTGCTAACGGGCCGGCTTCCTTGACATTTATGGAGATATAGAACACCATATAAATTGTTGGGATTAACCGAATAAACCAAATATAAATCCCCTTATTTCAATATAAGGATGAAAATTACCAAGCAAATAGAGAGAGACGACAAATAATTTTACGTGGAAAACCCCAAACTTGGGGAAAAAACCATGGGGCAAACGACTAGATCAAATTCACTATATCACAATTTTGATACAGAATAAATTTACAGAAGACCAAACTCCCCAATACCAATTTATTGTATTTTCTACAAAATTGGTATAAAATCGTAGAAGACAATAAAGGAAGAATATTACAAATTAAGAACTTGACGAAGTTACCATTAACGATTGCAAGCCAATCTCAACAAAGCATTCACCTTTCTTCAATCCACATAATTTTCTTTCTCCCTTTACAGTAATTTTTCTCCAAAACCCAAAAATCAGAAAAAACCAAAGAAGAAAAGTGTCTACATTACTTTTATCCCTTTCAACTAACCATATTTAAAAAATATTGATTTTTATCCAAAACAGAGTTGTAAGTTTATATATTTACGAAAGAGGGACAACCCAACATAAATTATCATCCTTGCATGCATGCCTATTCTCTACCTAAATATTTAATAATTATTTCAAAAATTACTAATTCAATTAAAACCCATAAAAAACCAGAGAGATTTCGATGGTAGCCACCACAGGAGATACATAATCAACGATAAAATATTGATATTTTAATACATTTGCAGATATTTTGTATATAATTGTATACATTTTTTTCATTTTTTTACTTGGTTAAATTTTCATATCCCCAATATCTCATTAATATATATATATATATATATATATATATATAAACATATGTTGTGTAATGAAAAAATTAAAATAAATTACACTTCTGTTTGCATAGGTCACATGGATAATTTTTAAACCCAGGAGAATATGTTTAGGTGGTTTCAAAATTATAAGAAAAGATTTGTGAAAAAATTGAGCGGCCTTGAAGGCATTACCAAAGTTTTGCTGCCTCAGCCCCCTCGCCGGAGTTGTTTGAAGTTTGGTTGTTGGCCCAGATCATTTCACAGACTCTTGAAGCAACCATGGAGCCTAAAGCCACTGCCACTCGGAAGGAAGAAAGCTTGCGCTTGCTAGAGCCCGTCATGGAGCCCTGCCTCGCTCAACATGAGTTCTGCTATTGTCCACTAAGGAAAGGCGCCGGGAGTTGCCGCCCACGCCTGAAGATCATCACCTTATAAGATCTATTTGAAGGGGAGGAGATAGACCACTTTAGTGCTGGACCGCCTGAGAAGAGAGACCCTTCCCTGTCGCTGTGAAGGCACCGAAGGAAGGCTCAGCTGTTTGGCCATGAAATGATCTGTCGGTGAAGTCCAGAGAAGGGAGAAAGAGAGGATCCCCTTCGTCCGAGCAACATCTCCGGAGACACCCAAGACCACCGATGTGGAGCTCGGAGTGCTCCCGACACAACACAACCCATAATTGCCGCCGGATACTCCTACCGTCGCCGGAATTTTACCAGGAAGTTTCGCATTGGAGAAAGGAGCAAACAGGGGAAAATCGCTGCAGAGAGCTGATTTCGCGGCTGTTTCCCGACCAACACCAGCCATTCCCCCGCCGTAGTGTCCAAAGTGAAGCCGTTGAAGTGAAATTTGGTCCTAGGTGGAGTCCATCTGAAGTTCAAAGCAGTCGTCGCAGGGAAAAAATCACGAAGTTATTAATCTGAGCTGGGAAAGAAGAGAGTACCCTGTCATTGCTCTGTTTTGAGCCACCAAGGAGAGACGCCGGAGTGTTGCTGTTCTGCCCAATTCAAATTTAAAGAGAGCTGAAACCGAGTAATTGCTGTTACTTTGTTGCCCTGCCCTTTACCGGAATTTGCACTGCCAAAATCTGTTGCTGCCACCCAAGGTTGAAGGCCACTAAACAGAGCATGGAAGAGGAGACGTTTTGCCCTGCTCAGTAGTTGGCCAAGGAGGTCGCGCATCCCCTATCCATTAGAGCCTGTTTGTCGCGGGGTTGGAAATCTTGCACCTTGCTACTGCACACGCCATCTTGTTGCTTAGACCTTAGACCTTGGAGCCTTGACGGAGGTTTGCTTGCTTTTTGAGAAGGTTGCCACACTTTGGTGGCGCCACCCATCGTCGCCGGAGGAGGAGTCCTGTATGCCGGCGACTCCCAGAAAACAGAGAAGAAGAAGAAGAGATCGGGAGGAGAAGTGGGTTTGGGCTTACCCGCTTGCCCATTTAATATCGGTCTTGTCCCTTACTTGTTGAACGGAATGCAAGATCGGACAAGCTGTTGTGCGTTGAGCTTGACCTTTACTGTATGTTCGGACCTATTACTATATGTCCGCTTTGACGTTGTTTACCCGGTCAACCTGTTACACTTGACTGTGTCTACAAGTGACGTTGGTAACCTGGCCCGTACTTGCCCGGTTCAAAAGTTAGTCCAATCTAGACAAGTTCAGATTGAGCCTGATTCATTTCGGATTAACTAAGCTGATGATTTATTTAAAGCTATTTCTTTACCCTAATTGGCATAAAACTCAGTGTCCAACGAATTTTTTTATTTTGGTCATTGTCTCAAAGTCAATTTTTCTTAAAAGTATTGCAGGGCCAATTTTGAAGTCTTTAAGAAGCAATATATATATATATATATATAGTCAAAAAATTAAAGTGATAAAAATTTTACTAAGATTTGTAATTTATAAAAAATTAAAAATTAGTAAATTATAAATATCAATCTTATCGTAAATTGACTTAAAGATCCAAGTTAAACCATAAGGAACTACATAAAATTTCATGCGTATTATTTTATATTTGTGACATTTTATTTTTATCGTATTATTTTTTTACCGAGATAGATGCCTCGACCCTATTAACTTAAACCCGGATCAAAAAGCATAATCCGCATGGGCGAATAATCTCAGGCCCGAACACCCTCATATAGCTTTTATATTTAATTTCACATCTAATTTAAACTGTTTTATTGACCAATCTAATGAAATTTATATGAATAAAAAGTGTAAAAGGTTAAAATTAATAGAATGAGTTAAAATTTTATAATTATTGTCACTATTTATTTTTATATTAATCTATGTAGATTTCGGTGGTGAGACCTCCAAATAAAGAATATAATTTATATAAGGGATGTGAATTGTATAGCGGTACGTACATGTAAGGCTCGTTGACAACTAATATGCACATATGTTACAGCGGACAATCATATTGTAGCCTTGACTGTCCAACCGACTTGTGTCCGTTAAGGAAAGCTCTATAAACGGTCAAAGAGAGCGAAATGGTCGCCGCCCTTAGCCCAAACCCTCGCTCCGCCGCCGGCGCCGCCCAAGTCCGCCTTCTCCTCGCCGGTGATGGAGCCCGGCCATATCGCCGCCCCAATCTTCGCCCCCGCACCCTTAATTCCTCCCCAGGTAGCTCCAATCTACAACCTCAGCGCCGACTTCTCGAGCTGCTTCTTTTTGTTGATCTGTGACTTTTGTGCAATTGGAGTCTGTTCTTGCTGAAATTTGTATGGTAAATTGGATTTTTTCTGTTGTGAAGACTGTTAGAAGGGAGAAAGTGGTGATCTTTGGCTTGAAATGTGTTGAAACTGGTGAAATGCACTCGCTTTGAGCTGGAAAAATTGGGGGGTTTTGGTTTCTGCTGTAGGAAATTGCATATAGAGGGGATTTGGGGCACCAATGGGTTGTCAGAACTTGTTATTGTTGTAGTTTGAGGCATTAAAGTAGCGAGCTTTTGGGTGTTTAGGCAGCTTGTATCCATGGCCGATGGAAGGGGTGTTAGTAGAAGCCGGAGAATGGATCTAAATCTGTACTTGGGTCTTCCTCGCTCGCCCGTTCGACGACGAGGGTCCGATTTGGGGTCGGATCTTGCGTTGGGGTCGTATTTGTTAACCCGTCAGGATATTCAGATTCCTGCGGAGATGGGCAGTCTGCTTGGTGAGTCGGAGTATCATGATCCGTATTCACCTACCCATGCCTCACTTTCTCCCAATGAGCGGAGTGCAGAGCGTGACGAAGATGAGAGTCCGCAGCAGTTTGAGTGCCCTCGCTGTTCTTCAAGGCCTCCGACCCCGCCCAGCGACGATGGTCTTCCTGATAGTACTAGAGGCGTGTTTGAATATTCTGCTTTCCTGCCATCGGAAGCTCCCAATGTAGTTCTACAAGAAACGCAGACAGTGGTTGAAACACTGGGTGGAAATACAAGTAATGGTGCTCTCCATGTGCCTTACTCCCTGCCTTATCATCCCACTGTTGCAAGTGATGGCTTGGAGAACACTGAAACGGTAGTAGCTCAAGAAAATAGTGTGATTGATCTCGTTCACTATGTGCCATACTCGCCTGGCTATGTGTCCCCTACAGCACCAGTTGATCCAGCTGAACCGGAAGAGCCTCTGAATGGAGTAAATGGAGATCCACACGCTCCATATTCTCCATCATATGCTGAAATGGATCCTTCTACACAAGTTGGTGGCGATGTTAGTCAAAATGGTAGGAGTTCTGAGTCCATGGCGACGTTTACTGTCCCATTCTCTGCAAATGGGGAGATGACTAATTTGCCTACTCAAAATGATTCTTCTCGTAGGGACCTCCTTCAGAATCCAGAGTTTCGTTTACAGAGGCTTATCGAAGCCAATCGTCATAGGCCTAGCAGAAGGTTTAGATCTACTGTTCCATATGTTGTTGATCCTATAACTGCCAGTTCTTTGAGCCCCACCCAAATACTTGAAGAATTGATGGAATCGGAAAGATCTGCTGGAACCTCTATGGCTCACAAAGTTAATGCTGTGGACCCTGGTAAGAGAGGGGTGGAAGATGAAAAAAAGGAAAATGAAAATATGGCTGCAAATTTTGATTGTAATGTGTGTTTGGAAATGGCAAAAGACCCAGTAGTTACTTCCTGTGGTCATCTCTTTTGTTGGCCTTGTTTATACCAGTGGCTGCATTTGTATTGTGATTACAGGGAATGCCCAGTTTGTAAAGGGCAGGTACAAGAATCTGATATAACTCCCATTTATGGTCGAGGAAGCACGACCATTAGAATTGACAACAATGATGAAGAAGAAAGGGATTCAGGCCTGAAGATTCCACCCCGGCCTCATGGTCACAGACTGGAGAGTGCAAGGCAGCTGTCTCGGCAACTTTCACTTCACAGGTGGCTGGGGGATATTAGGAGCATATTTGGTGAAGAAATGCAACAAAGAGGAAGATTGGAGGGGTTTGAGCGGAGGAATCTGCAAGATATCATTGATGATGGTAGTAGGAGATTTTTTCAAGGTATAGGGCCATACAACGCTTGCGAAGGGAGCGAATGCTGGAGCATCGAACAGGTGTTGCAGCGGGGGCCATGCCCATGAGCCCTGTTGATGGTGGGTTCAATGCAAATGGTGGGTTTAATTCAAATGGTAGCAACAATCACACAGATGCGTTTCATGGAACTCCTAGTAGTAGCTCCCATTTGCAGGATATCGGTGATTTTTACCCCTTTACCACCCCATATAATTCTTCTGTTAGATTTAATCCGTTGTCTGCTGGTCTGCCTGGTGCAAGTGTGAGGGCAACAAATAGTGGTAACCATTCTGGTTTACCACCATACTCTGGGACTTTAGGAGGTGGAGATGTTCGAGCCCAAGCTATGACTGCAGAGGCTTCTGCTTCTAGCACAATGGCTGTTATACAAGGAGATGTGGGAGCCGTTGATGCTTATGCAGAGCCAGAAGCAAGTGGTGCTGGAACATCTCGTTCCATGAGGAGGAGAAGGAATGGAAGTTCTGGTTCCCTTGATATAGATGATGCTCATCCTGCTAGAAAAAGGCGCCGCCTGAATTAGGCCTCTACTTCTGTGGAAAATTTTTAAAGTAAGGAATCTGTGCTGTGGTCTTGCATGCTGCTTTGCTCTTTTGTGGCGTATTTAGGAAATACTTTTTGTTTGTTTGGTCATTTTTCTTCAGAAGGATATGCATTTCTCTACAGTTTGGCTTTCTATATAAGATAAGGATGATGGGAATGAAAATTTTCTCTTTTGAAATAAATTCTGCCGTTTCTTGAAGGATAGTGGCCAACATCATTCCTCTTATAAATTTTACTTTATTGGAAGAGTAACAGCATTTTATTGATCATCTGCTTGCGGATGGAGCACTTGACATACTGGCTGTTTTACGTCTGTTTGCTTACGCCATGGTTTCTGTTCAATGGGTTTTCTTAGCCTACAATAATCTGTTAGTAAACCCTCTCCTGGCTGTTGGGTGCTTTGTGGAGGAATGAGGTATAATAACTCGGTTAAAATGTTTGCTTCTGCTGTTTATTGCTGCACTTTGGCCATGAAGTTGAAGGCTAGTAAACTGTGATACTGAGAGTGGACTTGGATAAGGCCACTAGCCTTCTGCATACGAGAAAATGGATGATAAAGTGAAGTAATTATTGCTAACATGTTTGCTTCCTATGTCAATAATAAATTTCTTGCCTGGAAAGAGATACTTCGGAATGTGAATTATTTTCTTCAGAAAGATGGATTGATAGTTAAAAGTGGCTTGTACGCAGGAAAGGATCGATAGACTCGATACAAAAGACGGACCTGTCAACCTCAATGGCAGAAATGAATTTTCAAGTAAGCCTTTGGTTTTTTTTCTCTGATTTCGCAGGATTCGGCACTTTGTAATGTGCATGTATAATTCATTATATATACGATCATATCATTTGTGGTGCATAAAAGAAACATGGGAGAAAATGTTGAAAAACATCATGTATGGTCCACCTTGTGGGATTCTTAATATCTCCATGATGGATTTTAGGATACCATCAAGCGGCAACTTTTCTGTTTCAATAATCAGCTGTATTTTTAAGTTTCCTCCATGATTTTCACCAAATAATCTCTATATTAGAGATCAGGCTGCCGAATCCAGCAGACAGCTGTTACTTGGAAACAAGGAACAGTAAGAATTGTCGATTTCGCCCTGTTCATGCAACTTGTCTCTGAATAAACTTGACTTTATGGGTTTCTTGGAAATATTTCGTCATCTTTTTTATAGGTAGAAGCCCGTCCTTTAAATCTTTTAAGCTTCCATATCACATATCGCGCACCTAGTTCAAAATGACGGCAGAAGACAAACATGAACCATTCTTACAACTAGGAATTGGTTAGTTGGCATGCATTTGCCATACCTAACTGTAAAAGCACAATTGCCAAAGCAAACGGGTCTATGTTAAAATGATCCAGGCATTTTGCACAAAGGCCAAACGTTAAAATATGGTCTTTCAAGGTATATCCAATGAGAACCTGGAATCTGCTTTATCAACTAAACCTATGAATGCAGTGAATGTACAAGATTAACTTTCAACAGTATGCTTTTGCCATTACTCTTCATTGAAAAGTTGATGACCCTGCCGACGCTCATCGACTACCAGCTTGCATCTCCTTAAGGTTCTGACAACCAGTCTAACCCCTCATAAAGTCCATCTCCCTAAGAGCACAAGTCCCTTGAATATGCCATTTTCTGTTCTTCAAATCCAAAAGGCCAAGTCCTTCGCATACTTCCATCGGGGTCATGGAGCCTTTCTGGGATTAAGCAAATGCCATTGAACAAAGCAATTCTTTGTAACTTTGCTGAAACCAAAAAGAAGATACGAAAATAAATGGGCAGGGCTATCAAATCAACAGCATACCATGTCTTGCTTATTTGCAAACACCAGTATCACACAATTAAGCATGAATGGGTCTTTGATTATAGACTGCATAAAAAATGAAGAGTATTCATATTGAATCAAGGACCCGTGAAACCGACTGCAGAGAATGAATAGGGCTTTACATACCTGAAATTCAGCTTTAGCTTTTCCTATTCTCTCTCTGTCAAGTGAATCAACCACATATATCTATAAAGGCTATCCAATCAGCAAAAGGAAGATATATATATAAAATTTTGCTATTGGAAACTGAACATAATGATTTAATGAGCCATGGGTACCAATCCATCAGTGTTGTTGAAGTAATGTCTCCAAAGTGGCCGAAGTTTCTCTTGTCCACCCACATCCCACACAGTGAATACCACATTTTTATATTGAACTTTTTCTACATTGAAACCTGCGTAACAGACATCAGCCTATTATTCCCATGTAGATCAGGAAAATGTCCATATGCACCATTTTACTATATGGAACTAACTTCCTAGTTCCATGTAAATTTTCATAATATACCATTAATTCACCTATGATAAACAAAAATGGAGAACCACAAAAGTCACATTAACTCACTCCCTGGTTCCCCTAAAAATGGTTAAACAACATTTCTGCTAAGTCCTGTATACCATAGATGTTTTTGCTAATATATATAAAATCAAAACAAGCCTTCAGCAGCTGTATCACTATCAGCTGCTCCATCACTGACTATCAGCTACATAAAATTAGCAAAATAATGTAACATGAATGTAATATGCAATGTCTATCCCGATTAATACTCGAACAAACTGCAGGGCTACAATATCAAGATTAAGACTTGGACATAAAGAATCTGAAATATTTCCAGTAAAGCTATTCACAAAACTTATGCGGCCCAAACAATCACATGTACCTTGAGAACTTACTGAATAACGTGTACAAGACACATGAAACTTGGGCAAACCCAATTATGCAGGTAAGTAAGCATGTCCTAGAAAATATTCATTTCTTATCACATGCCAAAATAACCCCCCAAAGAACTCACCAATAGTTGGAACAGTTGATAGCACCTCTCCTATATGAAGCTTGTATAATATTGTTGTTTTCCCAGCAGCATCCAAGCCAAGCATGACGACCTAAGTCAAAATATTGAAGAATAAACACATTAAAACATGCGAAAAAGATCAAGAAATGAAAAATTATACACATGCTATCTTTTAGTTACTGTACAATACCAACTTTAGGCTGACTATAAAAAATTAGACACCATAAAGCACAGGGACTATAGCGAACCAGCAATTTAGTACTTGTCTAGACGCATATACAAATAATGGAACCCCAAGCTTAAGAAGAATAAACAAGATCACCAAATGTAATCAATTAGAATTAAAGGAAACAAGGGGTTCTACATCAAAATACAGGAATATTCATGTAAAAAATTCCACTATTACTTCTCATACAAACATTGTGAAATTAATTCATTTCTTACCAGGCTGATCCAAAACTTCCTACTTTACAAGTTTCCTTTTTCTTTAAAAAAAATAATAATAAAAGGAGAGCGGATGCAACATACACTAATTGTGGGAAAGGGTAGCTGAAAGACTATTGCGTCATGTTTTATTAGTTAATGCCAACCAATTTGGTTTGATGCCAGAAAGATCAACAACGGATGCCGTTTTCTTGTTAAGACAACTGATGGAACAATTTTGAGCTAATAAAAAGAATTTATAGATGGTGTTCATTGACTTAGAAAAAACATATGAAAGAGTTAAGGCATGTGATTTGGCAGATTTTAGAGACAAAAAAGAACCCAAGACTTTATATCAAGGTCATTAAAGATATTTACGCAGGGCTAGTACTTGTGTAGGACAGTAATAGGCAAAACAGAAGATTTTTCATTTAAAGTTGGTTTGCATCAAGGATCTTCTTTAAGTCCTTACCTTGATGAGATAATGTATAGCATTCAAGATGATGCTCCATGGTGCATGCTCTTTGCAGAAGATATGATGTTAGATTGATACTACTATTAAGGAATGAGTAGAGGGTAAGTTGATATCATAGACAGATACCTTAGAACTACAATGACTCAAAATTAGTCTAATAAAAACTGAATATACGAAATGCAACTTTAGTGGGGCCACAAGGAAAGAGGATCCTTTTATCCATTTCAAGAAGCATAAATTACCGCAAATAAGACATTTTAAATACCTTAGCTCCATGATAGATGCGAATGAGGATATTGATGAGGATATCAAACATAGGATTGCAGTTGGATGGCTAAAATGGAGAAGTGCATCACGGATACTTTGTGGCAAACAGATTCCTGCTAAGCCAAAGGGCAAATTTCATAAAACTGCTATTCTTCTGGCATTGCTGCTTGGGACGGAATATTGAGATACTAAACGTAATCATATTGACAAAATAAGAGTATCCAAGATGCGTATGCTATGATAGATGTCTGGTAAGACTCTTAAGGATCGAGCACCAAATCATATTATACGATCACGGCTAGGGGTTACACCAATGGTTTAAACATGTGCATAAACGTCCCTCGGATGTAGTTGTAAAGAGATATACTATGCAATTTTGTCATTATATGAAAAAGGGACGGGGTAAACCCAAAAGAAATTTGGATGGAAACAATAGGAAAAGACATGGAGAATTCGGAACTAAGTAGTGATATGATTTACGCCAGGATGAAGTGGAAGGAAAGGATCTATAACCCCGCCCTCAACTCATGAGATGATGATGATGCAACATACACTAGGGCTACGCAATAGGAGTTCCAGAACAGCTTCTATGAGCAAGCCAACCAATGAGCATAAGCACAAATCTCATTTGATTCACCGAATCACAAACAGCCATGCAAATATAGCTAAATAAAATCCTATATTCAAACCAATTCACGTAATAAATTCCACCTAAAGAAAAAAAATTCAAACCTCCATAAATTCAACCTAGCTTTAAGAAAAGAAAACTTCTACCTCACCACAGATCACCCACTAATCCAAAAAAAATGCATACACCAACAAAACAATCAAAGGATCCACCTTTCCACTCGCACCAATCACATAATCCACTAATCAACGATTCAGAGAACTAAGAACCAAAACTTCCCGGAAAAAAAAAGAGAGAGCGACAGAGAGAAAGGGAGAGGTTGAGAACGGATACCCTCATCTCGGTGTTGCCGAAGAAGGCATCGAAGAGCTTGCGGAAGGCCTGACCCATGTCGAAAGGACCGCCGCCGGCGTCACCTCCGACGACCGCCGAACGGATTCAGCGACGGCGTAGATCTCCGGCCATGGAAGACCTCGAACTACCCAAGACTTGATTTTGCTCTCCGGCGAGTGTGGAGCCCAATATATAAAGTTGAGTCTCTGGAGAAATTTTTTTCCATTTTTTAAAAATAAAATTAAAAAAAAGGTCAATTCATTTTTATTTTATATTTTTGACAAAAAAAATAAAATTAATTTTTATGAAAAATTTTATTCGTTAACTTAAAAGTTAAAGCAAGTGAGAATCGTTTATTAGATATGAACAAAAGTGTTAATTATAAATTAGGTTAATTCAACCATTGTTAAGTAAAAAAACAAAAATAAAATACAATAAAAAATGCCACAAAACCCTAATAATTAACCGATTTTTTGATACATTTCTTTTTAATTAAAAGAGAATACAATCATTAATTATTAAGTAATTCTTGCCGATTAACAAACACATACACATTTATATATGGCAAAAGATTGCCTGAGCAAGTGGCAGGGAAGTTAGATGCGCCACATCTGAATTTGGACCGTTAGATGAAATGAGCGGTTCAGATTAATTCACGAAACGTGATGAAAACCTACCATCGGACTTCCTGCCTTCTTCGACCATCGCTCGACCGCCTGTCTGATCTCCTCGCCGCCTCGCCGCCGCCTGTCGATCTCCCGCCGCCGCCTGTCTGAAAACCTACCATCGGACTTCCAGGAGTTCTTTTCTACAGGTGTTATTAATGTCCTCGTGAGGAATGGAAGGCAAATCGAGGCAGTGAACATGGCTTATGCATTTGGCCTTACAGAGCAATTTGCACCGGTTCCTTTACTTAAGGCCTATTTGAAGGATGTGAAGAAAACTTCCCAGGTGAATGCTGGAAATACTTCTCCCTCTGCTGCTGAAGTGAGTATTATTTCTACCCATTTTCAAACTTTCTTTTGATTATTTCAGTACTTGAGATTTTTGTCAGAAAACTAGAAAAGTCAGTTTTGGTGCTTCCCTAAAGTTAAAGTGTCTTCCAATGATAGTTGCTTTTGGAGAAGAAACGGAATGTTGAAATTGATATAATTGCACATTATGTTCATGATTGCTGATATGAACTCGCTTATGACTATGTTTTGAATCTGAAATTTCGTAGTTGACATTTACCTTTTCTCTGAACCAAATGTTTTTTCAATTGTGCTGTTTTGGCTGGTGGTGGAGACTTTACACCAATTCATTTCATTTGATCACTTTATATGGCTGTTGGTTTTGCTCTACATATATTTTTTAAAATTGAATTGTGCTCCATAAAGCAGAGTGATGTAATTTATTTCACCTTCTTGCTGTTCTAATTAATAAAAACTTTAGGATATGTTTATTGTGTAGTTACATGCATGTTATGGTCATCTATCTCCTCTTTGGAAGTGAAGTGGCCCCTTCCTAGATAATTCAGAAATATTTCAAACTGTTGTATTATCGGTTTATCAAAGCTTTCATTTGGTATCATATGATTGGCACATTATTTGTTGTGCATTTGGACCACTAATATCAAATGCTGCTGTGCGGTAATCTATCTTCCCATTTGCTTTGGTGGAACTAAATATTGTTTGAGGTTGCTCATCCCTAGTTACCGCGGAAAACAACTCGCTTAAAAATGGAAAGGACGTGACTAGCTTTTTTAATTCAATTTTCGGTAGCCAGATACGTGAGGTGTTATCTCTTCTTTTAATTGATGTTATATGGCAAGCCATTGTTTTCTTTCAATGCCATAATAGACTTTGATTGATAGTGATTCAGTCACATAAATTTATCTTCAATTGCTTTTTGTGCCTTTCTCTTTTCATCTTCTTTACTACGTACTTTAAACTGGTTTGAGCACAACAAAACTTTGTTTTAAAATGTTTCAACTAACCACGAAGCTTTTGCTTTATCAATTATCTCCGAAATGAAATTAGTCTTCGATATTCTTAATGGCGATCAAAAAATTGTGGACAAATAACTTTTTTGCAACTTTTGAATGTAGTTTTTATTCCTCTTGCCCTTCGCTTATTGTTGTTTAGGTTGCTTGTGATCTGTTCTTATATTTTGGTTGAAATTTAACTTCACAAAGAAAAAGGGAAAAATCGAAGAAGACAAGGTTTGTGAAGTGCCAGGATAGCATGTATGCCAAGGTTTGTGCATGCATATGATTTTGGTTGGTCTACCGCTGATCAGTTAATTGGGAGGGCAACAAACTTAGAGGTTTTATGGAAGAAATTGTTGAGGAAAATAGTGAGAAAGATGTTGAAAATATAAGTGAGGTGACAAAAGGCTTAAATAGAGATGAAGGGTGCCAAGATCAGCTGTACGAGTCATTAGTACCTTGTATAGGAATGGAGTTCAGTTCAATTGAAGAAGCATATTCTTTTTATAATGGATGATGGATTGAAGTGTATGTACATCTGTATTATTAATTTAATGGAATAGGGTAAAATTATTTACCTACACTGATATTAATTTGATGCCCGATACTTTTGAACTTTTTAGGCACAGAGAGGGTTCTATAAGATGAAGAATGTGGTCAAGTTGCAAGCAATTTATTGTAGTTAAGCGTTGGGTGACACATCTGAATCAGTTAGTGCTCCATCTGAATTACCGCCAATGGAGTCGGGGTTGGAATTGTCACCATCTCAAGTTGATTCTGCAACTTTTGTGGCCAAGACAAAAGAATTCCGAGAGAAGATGGGTGAGGTGAACGAGTCAACTGTAGAAAATCCATTGTTTGCAATTTGCCAATCTAAGTTTTTTGTTGCCTGCATTTGGAGTGTGTTGTAGGCAAATTTGCATTTGGAAGGATTTGTTAGTATATTCGTTGTTCAATGCAATTTGTGATCTGTTCAGATCATATTTTGGTGGGCTGCTGTTTGTAATGTTTGATAGTTGAGCAAGTTTTGTTGCTTGAATATATTGGGAAGTTGCTTGTGTGTAATGGAAGATCAGAAGTATTACTTGTTCTTGACGTAGAAATGAAATGGTGAAAAATATGAAAATGCAGTTTGTTCTTGATCTTATGCAGGCCAAACAAAACAGACCTTTGTCTTCACGAGATGGAAATGGTATGCATGCCATATTCTTTGTCAATTTACTTCTGAATTCTTTTTGCACAAAAAATGAAAACCATTGACAGAGGGTAATTCCAGAATGGAGGAGGTGACAAACTGTCATGCGGTGGTGCTTATAGGTGAACCATCATGTCATGCCTGCTGTGATTTTTCTTTTGAAGACAGGGTTGTGGTGTTGCTGAACCGTTCATGTATGAACACTTCTGGAGTTCTCATCTAATGTGCATAATAATAATATTAATTTACATCCTGTATTTGAGTTGTGGTTTATTTTTTTATGAACATTGTAAGGTCGTGTTTGGTTCATCTTTATCTTTGCTTCTCAAAGTAAGAAAATCGTCCTCTATTATTGTAATACCAAAAATTGTACTTAGTACTCGTCTTCGACGTTAATACAATGATCCGATCTCAAGAGAGTGTTGTAAATTTCAATGTGTGCCATATCTTTATAAAATATATGCCCATCATTTCCTATTTTTTCCCCAACAAAATCATGTTCAAAGAGTTGATTATATATTGATTTGTAACACCATCTACAATCAATCCTTTATATTTTTAATAAGAAACTAACAAATCTTCTTCACATACTTAGTCGATGATTATAATATTTTTCACACATTTGTGTCCTTATGTGCCCCCCATTGGCTATCAGCCATTGTTGGAATTCTGATGAAGCTGGGAAGATTGCTGGGATGATTTACAGGTGCAGTAGGGGGCAGAGGACGATGCCATTGTGGTCTTGGAAGAGTGATGTCTTGAAGGCTTGCCATTGTGGTCTTGGAAGAGGGATGTCTTGAAGGCTAGCCACAGGAGATCGTGCAATACCCTTGTATGCATCAGTGTTTATGCTGCCCGCACAAGTGAAAATTGTTAAAAACTTGGTAGATGGGTACTACTTCCGTCTTGCAGTTTGGTAGGAGAAACACAAAAAGTATATATGATATATGATATATCCATTTCACAAAAGAAATTTCTCACCAAAAAAAAAAGATGGCTGTTTGTTTTGGTTTATGGCCACTCTGATCATCGTTTTGAGTGTTTTTTCCTGGAAGGAAAGTTTATTGAGTAGAAGATCGGATTTTGTTCCCTGTTTTCTTCTAGCAAGCATAGATTGAATGGAGGTCTTATTTTTAGGAGAAGATGAAGATCTGATTGTTCTTCCCTGTTGTTTTGTTCAAGCAGAGCAAGAATGGAGAATGGAATTGTGAGGGGGAAAGATCTTGAATATCAACCTAAACAAAAATGGTTCTCCCGCGCCATCTTCGACTTCTAGCCATTGCCGCCGCCCATCTTGAGATCCTCCTCACCTCCAGCCGCCGGAAAACCGGTAAAGGCGCCGTCTTTGCGCTCTTCTCAGCCTTTGGCGGTGATGTCCAATCAGCAACGACAAGTCTCCGGCGGGAGGGGGGCTTCGCGGTGGTGTCGAATCAGCAGCGACTCCGACGGGGGGCTTGGCGGCGATGTCAAATCGGCAACGACAAGTCTCAGGGGGAGGGGGGCTTGGCGGCGGTGTCGAATCGGCAGCGACGGCGGCTATCTCCGGCAAGAGGGTGCCGGCAGTGCCGGGCGGCTGTGCGTGGAGGGTGGAAGTGGAAGAGGATGTATCGGGGGAGGGGTGATGTGGAAAATGTGTAGGCTCCATTTATTCTAAGCCGTTAGATTACACCAACGATGTAGATTAAAATGCGGCGCAAAAACTTTTTTCTGCCTCTGGCGCTGCCAAGCACTCCTCTTTATATATATATATATATATGAGGGGCGCTGCCCTGCGCCAAAGGCAGGGTAGCGCCCCTGCGCCAAAAAATCTGGGCCGTCCTTATAATCGGACGGCCCAGATTAATTAGGATTTTTTTAAAAAAAATTTAAATTTAATCTGGGCCGTCCGATTACAAGGACGGCCCAGATCGAGCACCCCCATCCTTCCTCCGGCGCCGTCGCCGCCGTTGTCGCCCACTCCTTTCTCCAACGCCGATGACGACGGCGATGACGTCGGCAGGGTTGGGCGGGGGCGGTGGAAGGTGGCGGAGGGAGGCGACGGAGGCGGGGGCCGAGCGGAGCGGGGCAGCAAGGGCAGGGCGGAGGCAAGGCTGTGGCCGACGGGGGAGGGGGTGGGGGCGCAGGGGTGGGGGGAATGCGGGGCGGTGGGTGTGGGCGGGGGGGGCGGCGGGGTGGCAGGGCCGGGGCCGGGGCGAGGCGGGCCGGGCGGATGGGGGGCTGGTGGGCGGAGGGTGAGGGCGAGAGGGGCGGCCTACCCACGCCGCCCACCTCCCTACCCATGCCGCCCTCCCCCTTCTCCTCCGCCCACCCACGCCGCCCTCGCCCCGCCTCGCCCACCCCCGCCCGGCCGGCCGCGGCTGGATCCCGGACGCCGCCCTCCCCCTTCTCCTCCGCCCACCCACGCCGCCCTCGCCATGCCTCGCCCACCCCCCGCCCGGCCGGCCGCGGCTGGATCCAGGCCGCCGGCGAAGGAGGGGGGGTGGAAAATTTTTTTATCAAATCTGGGCCGTTCGATCATAATCGAACGGCCCAGATTATCCGGGCGCAGGTAAGGGTTTCCTGCCTCTGGCACAGGAAACCTTTACCCTATATATATATATATATATATATATATATATATAAAAGTTAAGATTATGTATTAAAAAAAATGGTGCAAAATGGTTTTCACATTGTTTGGAATGTTATAAAAGTTGAACTAAAAAAGGTCTAGCCTATGTTTTTTAATAAGCTAATTTAATGATTAGAACACGTGAGCATAATGAATAAGAATTTATAATTCATTTAAACTAGCATAAAAAAGGCATGTACTTAATTAAAAAAACCAACATTCAATATAAAAATTTCAAGCTCACTCAAGTTTAGCATATATAATTTCAAATTGAATTCGTTTGGACTTGAGTCAAGCTTAATTAAACTCACATAACATGATGCATTACACTCAATACAATTTTCAATAACCCGTGCTCACCAATCCAATCCCAACATCCAAATTAATAAAACTAGTAAATTATAATATTAGTGAAATTAGTAATATTAATTATACTTGTAAATTTGGACGGTAAATTTCTATCAACAGTTCAGTTAGATTAATTTTTTAAAATATAAATAATATTTATATAATTTTTATATAATTCACTATCTAACATAAAAAATACCAATTCAGGGGTTAATAAAATGGTAAATCTAATTATATTATTATAATAGATTGATAATATAAATAATATTTTATTATTAATCTATTGTAAATGAAATTATAATTGTTAATAAGTCTAAGTTATAAATTTAATGTGTATCTCTTTTATCCTTTAAATTTTAGGTCCATAAGCCTTTAAATTAGATTTATATATATATGTGAGAGGTTTATAATCTGATTAATGGGCTTGTAATATTTTGTGAGCTCGACTATGAATTATATAAAAATTGTGTGAATATGAAACACTTAAAAAAAATAATTTTACTAACCTATAAATGTCGATTCGTAGTCTAATTTATGAGCACATTTGACATTGCCTATTTCACTAACCCCCCAAGTGTAATCTCATTAACATTAGACTAAAATTGAAATGAAATGATATTTGCGGTATCAATCTACTTTACCAATATAAATTAAATTAAAAATTCCACTAACCCCTCCAAAGTTAAACCAACACTTTTCCTCTAAAACCCATCCAAATTAAATATTGGCTTAAGTGGGGCCCAAATGAGCTTTGCCGCGCAAAGGCCCAGGCCTGTAGCGTTGACAAATGAAAAAGTCAACCCCATCGTATGCAGGTGCCTCACACACTTCACGGCGGCGGCGGCGGCGGCGGCGAGACGACGACCACCGGCGGCGGAGTAGGCCAGAGTGATGAACATCTTTAGGCTTACCGGGGACTCGACCCACCTTCTCAGCATTGTCCTGCTCCTCCTCAAGATTCGTACTATGAAATCATGCGCTGTACCGTGCAATCCCGCTTCTTTTGTTAATCATCATCGCGTTTATTTGGATTCTGTGTATTTGAAATGTTTGGGTTTGCTCTGATGATGCAGAAATGGGGGTTAAGCTGGGAGTTTTAGAGAGTGGGATTGATGATGGAAAGATTGAAACATGTGTGTGTTTATGTTGTCTTTTTTTGTGGGGTGATTATTGTGTTATTCTTAAGCTGTTTATTTGTAAATTGTTAGCTCTTTGTGCTATAACTTTGTCTATCTATTAAGTGTTTGAAAGCTATGCTCTTGAGAAATGTAGATATGTTTGTCACGATCTTGGTGACTTGGTCGGAATTTCATGATTTGAAATGTGATCTTAGATTCATAGTAAGGATTATTCTAAGCAGGACGAATTAACTTATAGTTTGGTTCTGACCTTTGTGTTTGAAAACTGGCATATCTCTTCAAACTGAGGAGCTTTACGCCATAGTATTTGTGACTCGGTACCTAGACTTGTTTACAAATTATTCTCCGTCTACAACACAGTAATGAAGCTGGTTTTTCTTGGAACATCTTTTGTATAGTTTGGTATATGAAGTATCACAAGGTTGTCCGACAGACTTATAACAGGGATGATGATACTTTTAGGCATTATTTTCTTGTTCTACTATGCCTCGCATTGGCTCTGTAAAGGAGGTATGCTCATACATAAAACTTTTTTGGTTTTATTCCATATTTTACCCGTGAAACATCTGTTCTTTCTTGTTTTATTATGAACACTTATCATTATTGATTTTTATATGAGGTTTAAACAGGTATTATGGACATTTTCTCTGTATGTTGAGGCAGCTGCTATCTTACCGCAATTGGTGTTGCTACAAAGGTGTAAAATTATTGATAACCTGACAGGGAACTGTGTTTTCCTTCTTGGGTAAGGTGGTTTCTGTTGGCCTTCATGATAAAGAATAGCTCTGATCAACTCTTGCTAATTTGCATTATACTCTGCTGCAAAGTTGTTAGTTTCTCGTCTTGCATTGAGAGCTGATTGCTTGGTGCATTGCCGGGTGAACATTCTGTCATTATTATTTTCTACAACTTATATTAACAAGGCTTGTAAGAAGGTCGTGGCTTTTATCTCACTAAGCTTTTTAAAACCATGAGTGCATGACACCTAATATATGCAACAAAGTTAAAGTTTTAGTTGAATGCCATGCTTTATGAGATGATAAAAATTTCAAGTAAGGAGAAGCGTTGGATGCTGTAACTCACCAATCTATCTTGTAGTTTATGCCTTCCATGTTGGTAATATTCAGAGTAACCTGAAATGCTTCACCAGATGATGGAGGCATCCTCTATAATCAATAAATAAGATGAAATGTTGATTGTAGCTGCTCAACTGTCCATTTTACTAACTTTACACCAGTATTAGTTTCGGTAACCAACACAATATAAGTCGGTGACTTGGTGATAGGGAACTGTGCTCATAGATCAATTCGAGGAGAAAAGGCAAACCAAACCAATATGAACCAGACTAAAAGGAAGGAAATTGCCGTTAGATACAGTAATTTAACTTCTATTTTAATCCAACTAGTAATGAATAAGTGATTGTGTTTATTGCTGAAGTTTAGGCTTTTATGATCAACAGGAAATGATAAAAAAGGATTGGTTAGTTTGAGCTTGCCTCTAAGGAGATCTGAAATGAAATTAAATTTTGAGAAGCAAATAAATACTCAAATGAGTTTTCTAAGTACTTGACAACATTGCCCCCTACATGTTCTTCTACTGATTGAGTTTGCATTTGCAGATTGCTCAACTGTCCATTTTGGAAGAATACCTCAACCAGGCTTGTTGTTAAGATTATCTAAAAGCTTGACTGTTTTTTACCACTGCCGAAACCCAAGATAATGGTGGATAATGGTGATTATCCATGCATACTCTCGCATGGTCCCAAATAAGAGGGTGAACAAAAAATTCCATAGCCAGACGCAAATAGTCCATCGTTGTTCAAAAGAAATCCATCGTATGTTTAAAGACCAAGATGTAGGGTGATGACACAAAAGAGAGGAACAGAGTTAACAGATGAGATGTTGGCTTGTAAGAGTACATTTTTCACATCTTTTTTTATATAGTGTAAGCATACTTTTTTTCTGCACTGTATACAAAAAATCGCCTACACTATTGATTCATCCCAATAGAAGGACTGCATGCAAATCATTTAGAATGTTGTTTCAAGTCTTTACACAAACTCCAACACGAGCTTCTTCCTGCTGGAACATTTCTGGACTGCTAAGTCGGCTACCATCAGCCATCTCCCTCATTGGGCTGCTTCCGCAAGACGCTCAGCTTCTAAGGCTTGTAACCTTGCTTCCTCTAGCTATGCATGTACCCATTTAATAAAAAAAGGAAGCAAAACTCAGAAATTGCTATATTGAGGATTTATAATGTTTATTGAGTAGAAGATCAATTCACCGAAGGCGAGCAATTAATCGGTTAGGCTGTTAACTGACCGAACCAAATTTTGAATTGGAGTAGGAAACTTTAATGGCACCAAACCGACCTGTATATCTTCAAAACCGAACCAAACCGTAATTATTTCGGTTCAATTTTTTTTAAAAAAAAAATATTAAAATCATATTAACATTAATTATTTTTTACAATATACAAAGTTAATAAAATAACTTAACCAACATAATCACATATAAAATTATTCTATGCATAGATAATGTACTGCAATTACCAAACAAATTATACATAAATAAAAAATTTAATAATAATTAACATAAAAGATAAATATTAAGTTTTTTTTTCTAATTTTTTCTTTCAGTATGGGAAATTTCAATTCCGATTAACAATTTGAGATATTTATATTTATTTTTACAAAAAATTCTCTTACTTTCCTTCCAACCATCAAATCAACTCGTAAAAGACATGCTTGAACTAAATTAAAAATAAAAATAATTATAATAAAATCTACAACAACACATGGCATTATATGGTAAATAAAAGAAAACAGAAGTATATATAAAAAATACAGAAGCAACAAGAATTTTAAGAACGGTCTCCTTCTGATTTACTTCCGGGATTAAACTAAGATAAAGAGTAATACTAACAATAATAAAAAGATAAGAGCACATGCAACGAATTAACTGGTAATTAGAACGAAAATAAGCATCAAATAAATTACCTGAGCTGTACATTCTTTTTTGTGATCTTTAAGCAGATGTGCTCTGATATTTTGGTCACAAATTCTGCATACTGGCCTTCTCCTTAGGCGTTTCTCCATGGCTTTCATTGCTGCCACGAGCGAGGCCACCTCCGCCAGTGCAGAATCAATGGCCGATTGCTGGTTGGCCCTCTGTCTTCTGGATCGTGCCATTTCAACCTGCACAACATTCGTGGTTGCAGTTTTTAAAGGACAATATACCCGATGAGTTTTCTAAGGAGATTAAAAAGGATTGGTTACCAGAAGCAGTTATGATCAATAGGAAATGATTAAAAAGGATTGGTTAGTTTGAGCTTGCCTCTAAGGAGACCTGAAATGAAATGAAATTTTGAGATACAAATAAATACTCAAATGAGTTTTCTAAGTACTTGACAACATTGCTCACTAGATATTCATCTACTGATTGAGTTTGCATTTGCAGATTGCCACTGATGTTGCTTCTCGTGACTTGGACATACCAGATGTGGAAGTTGTGATCAATCACAGCTTCCCTTTACTACCGAGGATTATGTCCATAGAGAATAGGGAGGACTGGTGGAGCTGGAAAGAAGGGAGTTGTTCTTTATGCAGGAGAATAAGGTTCTCGACGCCATTCAAATCCACTTTATATTGTTGTTTCCTTGTCTCTTTAGGGACTGCCACTCCACTTTCAGCTTTTTGGTACGCTATTTCTGACAAAAAAAATGCTTTTATCTGAAGGGCCTGGCTGGCGAACTTGTAAATGTCCTTAGAGAAGCTGGGCAAGTTGCCCCTGCTTCACTTTTGAAGTTTGGAACTCGTGTGAAGAAAAAGGTGAATGATCAGTTGTGGTTAGCTAAGTGTGTTCTTGAAAAGACAAGGCTGTTATGCTGCAAATTCACAAGCCATTGCAATGGCTCTTTATGTCTCTCTTTGTTTTTTGGGTTGCCACTGTAATATAAACTTGGCGAGAATGTGGAGTCAAGTTTGCTTAAGATGCCTACTATCACAGGTCTGATCTAGGACCCAAAATTTTTCGATCCCTACTAGTCCTGTGTGGCATATTCTCACCTTGAGAACACTCAGCCTAACACCAAGTACGCAACTATGAAACAATATACAGAAGCCTCGCCACAAACACCAACCTGTGTTCGGCCAATTCAACCTCAACACCCCGAGGTTGCTGCTTTCAACCCTTCGCTCGATCACCCGTGCTCGATCACAACTCCAGAATTGATACAACACTCATGGCTATCGACATGCCTTGCCGATAGGCTGTTCCAAAAGTCAAATAGCACACGCAATACTGCCCGATCGCCCAACCAGCAATACTCGTCTTGGGTTCATGCCGTCAGCCCTTGCTCGTCTCAGCACCAGTTACTGCAACTGGCTGCCTTGTAAACTTCGACCGTGACCTAGAATATAGAAGTTCCTTGTCTAAACGCCAGCCAATAAGCAAACATAGATTATAGGAAAATACTTCCCAACCTTATATCATTAAACCGATCATAAGGATTACAAGTACCTGAACTTCCTCTCAAGCACTTGCTCAGCTTGTGGACAGCCCCCACAGCCTCACCCCAATGTATCCAAATACAAAGGCGCACACAAGATTACTCTACCCCGAGTAACCCTCCCCGATTGCCAACACTAGCAACCCAACAATGTGTACTTGGATTCCAGCAAGCGTCGATGAAGTTCCAACGCTCACCACGAACACCGGCTGCAGCAACTCCACGACTTCTTTCTCACTAGCAGCACCATGTTGCTCTCCCTCACAAGGAAACACATCTGGAATACCCTTCCAGTGCCAGGAACTCTCCTCCTCTCCGGACTTGATTCCTCTCCTAATCTATCGATCTTCCCTGATCCACCGATTTGTTTTTCCAGCATTCACCCCATGCACATATGCACGTCCTTCTGTTTCAAGATAACTCCGGATCCAGCATCTTTATCCACAAAGATCTGCAAATCTCCACCGCATCCAGCAACCCAGCCCTACTCCACGTCTAGGTTCATCCACGGCCTTGTGGTTATCTCCAGAAGTTTGTTGCAGCCTTCACCGTCCCTGGATATGCATATCATATCTTCCCCAAGATACCCCCTAGTAACTTCCATGAAGCTTCCTCACAAACCCTTGGCTGCACCACTGGTCATCCTGTCTCGCCCATTGGCTCGACCCCAGCAGTGTCCAGTCATGGTTCAACCTCCTCAGCAATTCATCGATCACATGCCGGCAAAGGTCCACCACCATCGCACTGCACCAGCACTGCCGCTCGTGCATGCCCATGCACGGTCGCGCACACCAGCACCCACTCGCTCCCGCGAACGTCAGCGCGCACCATCGTGTGCTCGCGCACGAGCGCGCCTATGCACCAGCGCGCCTGTCGTTCCCTCACGCGCACACCTACACACCCGTCCGTGTACGCTCACCCGCGCGCACGCGCTAATGCTCGGTACTGTGCCACAACGTAGTATCGCTATTTTGCTCGGTACTGGTGACTACTCGACATGTTGTGCTGCACACTCGGCTCGGTAGTCTGATCGGTCCTGCTCGATCCACGGCTGCATGACAACCTCGATCTGCCAACCCCAAACACCGATCACAACAACTTGAGGTTTTTTGACTTGGACTCGGCCACATGCTCGATACACCAAATACCGATCCATATGCCAACACCACTGCTGTAACTTGACGTCATGCTCCATAGCAACGCTCGGTCACTCGGCAGCCTCGTGTACCTTGGTTTGTAACCTGTAACTCGACACGGGTTAGCCTCGGTATATTGTTTCCACCACTTGGATAGCCGCCACTACCCCCTCATGGACATGGGAAACCTAGGGATAACACCCAAACCCTAGTTCCCGGTAACGCCCATGACTCACAGCTGTAACATCCTCCCCCACCAATGAGAGCCGATGTCCTCATTGGTAGGAAGGATTACCCTCTTTAGTAACAAGTCGAATACCTTCTCCCACATCACCGTCCCCGCTCTATGTACCATAGACACACCGCACCATGGTTCCAACTCCGCCATTGCATCATCCCTGGTCTTGCTAGCCTCAGACCTCGCATGTCCACCCACACGCTTACATCGGCCATATGCTCCAGCCTCCAAATTTCGAGTCCAACTCGTCCAAACAACTCCCCGGGGTCCTGAGAATTGCTGGCTCGAAGCATCTCTAAGACTTTGCAATGCAGCAAGTATTTCAACAACTCTGACTGTTTTCCTCTTCCTCCTTGTAAAGCCCTACTGGTAATCAGCCCAACACGAACTCACCTCATCTAGTGGTTGTCTTTCTAGACAAGTGGAGACAGAGACGTCTGATTCACCTCCCAGCAAACCAAACACCGTAAGTGTAACCCTACCCCCAGATTCAGCACTTACTCCATCAGTCTGTCGTAGATATGTAGCAGCCTTGGTCAGCCGTGGTTGTGAATCCCCCATGAAGGCTCTAGACATACAGACCCTGTTCAGTAAGAACATTCCCTTGCACACCAAGAAAGAACTGATCTTTTATCGACACCTCACCGTCGTCAGATGGTACTCCTAACCTAATGATCCACTTGGCATCTCATCACCAGTTAGTAACTTCAACTAATGGAAGTGAGCTCTTGGTGTTCGACTCCAACCACATGGACGAACTCCCCGAACAAGAGTATAGAGCTTACCCCTGCTCATATTTAGCTCACTCTTGTAACCCTCGAAGTACTCCTTGAAATCGTTGGCAACATCCAAGAAATCTCCCATTTGGATTACGGCAACATCGTCCAACTCATTCACACCCAGCTGGACCACACGCACCTTGCCAACTCGCCCAACAGACTCCTCAACATGTCCTCTAGGTACCCACACCGATACCCGGGCCAAGGCCTTGGCCTTCACTACCAAGTCGTCGCAGCTCCAATCAAACTACTCGAAAGACAACACTCCCGTTAGGGTTTCTGGCTCCATTGCGGTATACTCGACCACCTGTAATGTGGCAAGCAGCCCCTCGCCAGACTCCGGATCTACTACCTCGGTAGATTTGCTATGCCCCCTCACGAAGCAGCCACTGCCTCCGGACATCACCATCACTCCACCCAAGTGTGGTAGCACACCTACGCAAGCTGACACCAAGAAATTGTTACCGATTATTACCTCAAAGTCATCAATTTCTACAATCATGAAATCAGCTCAACCACTGAATTCCCCCAAGAAGATCTAAACTCCACGAGCCATACCTTGAACCTGCTTCACTGGCAAATTCATAGCCTTCATCTTGCTGGTAGTAACCATTGATTTCAGTCCCAATTGACCTGACACCTTTGTTGAAACAAAGCTGTGCGTTGCCCCTGTGTCAACCAATGTTGAAACCCGTCTTCCATTCAAAGTCACTGGAACATACATCAACCCCAAACTTCTCTGTTTAGGTTGTTCAATCCTCAGAGCTCCTATCATCTGTAACGTCGACATACGAATTGGCTCACCTAAATCAGAACCTTCCTCGGCCTGCATCGCCACCTTCCCCTTCAGATTGTTTGGGCACTCCCTAGCCTTATGAGGTCCGCCGCAGGTGAAACACTGCAACTGCCTCACTTCAACAACCCAGGAATTTCCCGGTTCGGCCCTAGAAAAACTCCCTTTTTCTCCTTTGGTCTCGGCTTGAATGATCTCCTGTCACTCCCCACTGCCTTGCCTTCCTTGGAAACTTGGTCACCTCCACTCGGACCAGCAGCAGTCGTCAAGTCTACTAGGGCATCGCTTGCACCTAATGCGGTCTGCAAGTCCTGCACCTTTTGCTGCTTCAACTCCACCTGCGCCCAAGGTTGCAATCCAGACACGAAGTTGAAAAGTTTATCGCTTTTTGTCATGTCCTGAATATCCAAAAGACATGAGCTGAACTGCTTGATATATTCATGCACTGTTCCAGTTTGTTAAAGCTTCTTCAAAGCCTCCCTTGCCATCCAAGCTGTGTTGGTAGGCAAAAACTGATTCCTAAGTTCTTCCCTCATATTTCCCCAAGTCTCAATCTTAGGACGTCCAGCCTTCTCGTCGTCCTCGGTGCGTGTCCGCCACTATAATTTGACATCGCCAGTTAGAAACTACTGGCCATTGAGACTTGCTATGAGTAGGAATCTCGGTAGCTCGAAAATATTCCTGCATCTCCCAGATGAAATTCTCCAGATCTTTTGATGATCTTATTCCACTGAATTTCGTTGGCTTCGGCACCTTAAGCCTTCTTGGGATTTTGGCTACCTGGTTAGCAACAAAGCGTTGAGGCTAGCTGAGTATTGCCTGCTTCAGAGGAGCCACATCTGAACGAATATCCTCCAAACTTGCCCTGAGATTTTCCACGATCTCAGCCATTCCATTATCTCGCACTGCACTGGATTCCAGTGCATCAGCAACCCGCTCGAACACTTCGGCTAGGGTTTCCAACCGATTAAACACCGTGTGATTATTATCCTCACCATTGGTCGGCCCTCCAACCAACACCTCTAGCCGTGCCACCCTCTCCCTAAGAGCATCACTCGACCGTGTATCCATGTGATCGTATCAGCGAAAACTGTTGAATGTAAATTGTCCCTCAATGCATGTAACCTTGGCTTGTAAACACAGCTCTGATACCTCTGTCACGGAGCTGATCTAGGACCCAAAATTTTTCAATCCCTACCAGTCCTGTGTGGCATATTCTCACCTTGAGAACACTCAGCCTAACACCAAGTACGCAACTATGAAACAATATACGGAAGCCTCGCCACAAACACCAACCTGTGTTCGGCCAATTCAACCTCAACACCCGAGGTTGCTGCTTTCAACGCTCGATCACCCGTGCTCGATCACAACTCCAGCACCGATACAACACTCCTGGCTATCGACACGCCTTGCCGATAGGCTGTTCCAGAAGTCAAACAGCACCACACGCAGCACTGCCCGATCGCCCAACCAACAATACTCGTCTTAGGTTCGTGTTGTCTTCCCTTGCTCGTCTCAGCACCAGTTACTGCAACTGGCTGCCTTGTAAACTTCGACCGTGACCTAGAATATAGAAGTTCCTTGTCTAAACGCCAGCCAATAAGCAAACATAGATTATAGGAAAATACTTCCCAACCTTATATCATTAAACCGATCATAAGGATTACAAGTACCTGAACTTCCTCTCAAGCACTTGCTCAGCTTGTGGACAGCCCCCACAGCCTCACCCCAATGTATCCAAATACAAAGGCGCACACAAGATTACTCTACCCCGAGTAACCCTCCCCGATTGCCAACACTAGCAACCCAACAATGTGTACTTGGATTCCAGCAAGCGTCGATGAAGTTCCAACGCTCACCACGAACACCGGCTGCAGCAACTCCACGACTTCTTTCTCACCAGCAGCACCACGTTGCTCTCCCTCACAAGGGAACATGTCTGGAATACCCTTCCAGTGCCAGGAACTCTCCTCCTCTCTGGACTCGATTCCTCTCCTGATCTATCGATCTTCCCTGATCCACCGATCTATTTTTCCAGCATTCACCCCATGCACATATGCACGTACTTCTGTTTCAAGATAACTCCGGATCCAGCATCTTTATCCACAAAGATCTGTAAATCTCCACTGCACCCAGCAACCCAGCCCTACTCCACGTCTAGGTTCATCCACGGCCTTGTGGTTATCTCCAAAAGTTTGTTGCAGCCTTCACCGTCCTTGGGTATGCATATCATATCTTCCCCAAGATACGCCCCCAACAACTTCCATAAAGCTTCCTCACAAACCCTTGGTTGCACCGCTGGTCATCTCGTCTCGCCCACCGGCTTGACCCCACCAACGTCCAGTCATGGTTCAACCTCCTCAGCAATTCACCGATCACATGCCGGCAATGGTCCACCACCATCGCACAGCACCAGCACTACTGCTCGTGCATGCCTATGCACGGTTGCGCACACTAGCACCAGCACTACTGCTCGTGCATGCCTATGCACGGTTGGCGGCTACTCGACATGCTGTGCTGTACACTCGGCTTGGTAGCCTGATCAGTCCTACTTGGTCCACGGCTGCACGACAACCTCGATTTGCCGAACCCAAATACCGATCACAACAACTTGAGGTTTCTTGACTTGGACTTGGCCACATGCTTGATACACCAAACCCTGACCCATATGCCGACACCACTACTGTAACTCGACGCCATGCTCCATAGCAACGATCGGTCACTCGGCAGCCTCATGCACCTCGGTTTGTAACCTACAACTCGACACAGATTAGCCTCGATATGTTGTTTCCACTACTCGGATAGCCACCACTACCCCCTCATAGACGCGGGAAACCTAGGGACAATACCCAAACCCTAGTTCCTGGTAATGCCCATGACTCACGGCTGTAACACCTACTATATTTAAGATTCTAATGCAGGAATCCAAATTATATGGAGCGCATTTCAAGGAAATAAGTGTTGAAGCCCTCAAGGCTACGAAGATCACTTTTAACAAGTCGGATGATGAAGATTGATTGACCTCGAGTTCTTGGCGGTGAACTACATGATGTAAACTTGACGTGCTCCTCAGGAGGAGCCGTACGTTTCTAATTGCGGTTGCAGCTAAATTATATGGGAGACGAGCATGGGAGCTGCTGACTAGAAATGCTAAAGCGTATCTTGCTTGATCATTCTGTTGTGTTGGTAGTTTATGGTTTGGCGGATCCATGACTCTCAAAAGTGTTTCTGAAATCGAGCCACAGCTTGAATGAAATGTTTATCGTTACCTGATATGCCTTAAAATGTGAGATCCCTCAACTTAGTCCCACATCTAATACCTACTGGGAGAAGATCCTGTTTATAAGTGAGAATGTACTATAGATCTTTAACTTAGGGGTACCCATTTTAAAGAAATGACTTGGCCCATTACGTTGCATTTTGGGTCAGGTCGTTACAAATGGTATCAGAGCCGACCTGGTTCCGTGTTAGATGGTGGGCTGGATTAGAAACGTTGGCTAGGCTGCCGGTCACGGGCCAGAAAGGTTGTGGGCTGGGGCTAGCAACGGGTCAAGAATAGGCATTTCGGGGACGAAATTCCCTAAAGTGGGTAGATTGTGAGATCCCTCAACTTAGTCCCACATCTAATACCTACCGGGAGAAGATCCTGTTTATAAGTGAGAATGGACTATAGATCTTTAACTTCCGGAGTACCCATTTTAAAGAAATGACTTGGCCCATTACGTTGCACTTTGGGCCTGGTCGTTACATAAAACAAAAATGGTCATTTGATTTATGCTCATTCAATTGTGGCGTGCCCAGTTATTGGGACGGACATCCAATTGTCACTAGATAGTTGACTTTTTTTGTGTTGGAATCTCAAAATGCAGTTATTAAGTTTGAAGTTTATATGTGTTGCGATTTCATTTTGTTCTGCAGGTTGAGTAGGTAATGACTTGCTACAAAGTCAGCTGATTGACTCAACATCAAAAGCTTGATTGAACCATGAATAACCTTGCCACACCATGGGGCTGCAACTAATAAACAACAAAACTCGATTAATGCAGTAGATATATATACTTAATTCTACTAAACTAATTAGAATAAGGATTCAGACCGATTCGAATCAAGGTTAAAATCTTATAAACTTGGACCATCGAGCCAAACCGATAAATTCGTAAAATCACGTACCTTCGTATGCATGCATGCATGCACGATCTCGAGCCATCCGCTAAACCAATCCACACACTGCTCTAGACTAACGTTTTACCAATCTAACAACAACCTACGTCAAATCCACCACCCTTGATCGGTCTCTACTGACATCAAATGAACAAATACAATAAAAATCAACGGCCAATAACAAATGACGTTCACTACCACGTTCAAAAGGCCCGCCAATAACAACGTTCATTTCTGAAATTTAAAAAATGCGCACGTCGTCCCCATTTCATCTTTCTTCTTCCCCAAACCTCCGAGATTTTCGGCGTTGGAGGAGCGCCGACGATGCAGCGCCCGATCGATCCCACACCTTTTGAGGAAGACAATGTCAATCCGTTCGCGGTGTGAAAGTCTCTTCCTTTTCTTCTTTTGAATCTGCTTTTTATTGTTTTTTTTTTGGGGTTTTGGGGGTGGATTTTGGTGGGTTTGGCGGATTTGAGGGGAATGTGGAGTGGTTGGATGGGAAATTTGGGGTTTTTGTGGGAACTTCGGAGGGTTGTTTGGATAGTTTTGAAGTGAAATGGGTGGTGGTGGGAAATGGGGTTTTGTTGGTTTTTTGGGGGGATTTTAGTTGATTTGAGTGGTTGGTGATGGAATATCCGTAGATTTTTGGGATAGATGGTTTTGAAGTTGAGTGGTTGAAATGGAGAAAAAATTAGGGAATTTTGAATTTGTTTTATTATCATTGTTTTTATTTTGATTAGTTAGTTTGCGTGTTTCGTAGTGCGAATTGAGATGACTTTGTTTTTCTTGGAGAAGAAATGGTGGTGGATTTGAGGTTGTTTTGATGGGTTTGAAGTTTAAAGTTGAGTAAAAGTGGTGAATTTTGAACTTCAGTTAATTTTGGGGGTTGGCCGTGAGAATTGAGATTTAGGTTTTATTTTGGAGGAAATAATGAATGGTGGATTTCAGATTGCTATGATTGTTTTGAAGTTTAGGTGGTGGGAATGCAGGTAATACGGTGAATTCTGGACTTGTTTTGGTTGGTTTTTTGGGAGAGTTTAGTTAATTTGAGGGCTTTGTGGTTCGAATTGAGACAATCTTTTGAGTTTCTTTGTGGAGGAAAGAATGGCCAATTTATGCTTTTTGCGATGGTTTTGAAGTGGAGTGGGTGGTGGAAGTGTAGGGAAGAAGTGGCGGATGTTGAACTTGTTTTTGCTGATTTTGGAAGTAATTCAGAAATCTGCAGGAACTGCTGCTCCCCCCAAGTCGTATGGGTTTTCTTCTTTGGTGCCGGACGTGCTGGGGTTCGGCCGGAAAGATGATGCGACTGTTGACATCCCATTGGATACTGTGAATGTGCGTTCTGCTGATTGGTTGGAGTTCTTTTTTGTTGTGTTGATTTGGGTTTATGATTGGAGTCTTGCAGGGTACTGGTAGGAGGGAGAAAGATCTTAACGCATGGGAAGCTGAATTGAAACGAAGGGAACAGGTTCTTGTTCTATCTGCCTATTGTTTTCTATTTGGCTCACAATGCATTTTTACTTTGTTGGTTTTGTGTTTAGTTTATCACTGGCAAGTAAGCATCTGTCTGACTAAGTTCTACTTTTATATGGTCAAGATGGTATTGAAATATTTTACTTAACTATCATTAATTGTGTCAATTTTCTTACTCACAGGACATAAAACGTAGAGAAGATGCGGTAACAAGAGGTAGTTTGTATATAACTTCTTTTACAACTTAGGTGGCAGTGTGCTAATCTGCTTTTGCTTTCAATGCAGCTGGTATTCCTGTCAATGACAAAAATTGGCCTCCTTTCTTTCCTATTATCCATCATGACATTGCCAATGAGATCCCAGCCCATGCACAGAGGTTTCAGTATCTGGCATTTGCAAGTTGGCTGGGTAGGAGATCAATTTCTTATCTGCTTTGTATTTTTAATTATTCTCTTTACTGCAAGCAAATTTCTTTTGCCTATTAATGGACTTCAATGTAGTTGTGAATGATAGGGTTGCATAGTCCATTTGCATTTCTGCAAGGATTTAGGCCTAGAGAAGTGCATTAGTCGTACGGGGGTTTAACAGTAGCACGGGGGTTCCGGTTTAGATATGGATAGGTCATGGACATTTATGAGTTTGTCTTGTTAGTTATTAGGTGCAGTTGCTATTTTAGGTTTCAAAATCATACATATTAACTCTTAGTTGATTGCATAAGAGAGAGTACCTAGGTTATGATATTGTATTGCTGATAGCTAAATATAAGGACGCCTTTCTCTGGTTTTGCTGCAGGTATTGTCTTTTGTCTCGTGTTTAACATTGTTGCAGTGACTGTCTGTTGGATTGAAGGAGGAGGTACATAATGTCTTTTGTATACAGACTCTGCTTGCGACATCTAGTAGACCTTGTTCTTTTATACATCTGGAAATTTAATAAGGTTTTTGTGGAAAAAAACTTTGCAGGTGTGAAAATATTTCTCCTTGCAATTATCTATGCATTATCTGGATGTCCTCTTTCCTATGTTCTGTGGTATAGGCCATTATATAGAGCTATGAGGTAATGATTTCATGTTGTGTAATCTTATATTTATAAAGTGCCTGTTTTTTGGTTCTCTTACCCACAGAACATAACTTTCTGGGAGAACGAAATATATTTATAAAGTGCAATGTAGAGCAGCAAATACACTTGTACTTTTTGTGCTTTCTCATTAAACCCTCTTACAGTTGCCTATGAGAAACTTCACCGTGTAATTAATTTCTTAGAAACTAGAAAACTCTGCATCTTGAATTACTTTGTAGAACTTTGAGGTATGCACATATCTTGAGTGATCATAATTTATCACTGTTATATGCAGGACTGACAGCGCACTGAAGTTTGGCTTGTTTTTCCTGCTCTATTTGGTGATGTGTTGATTTGTCTGATCATATTCAAAGCCTGTTAAACACAACTTCTTGTTCATGTGTTTCACACTGTCTTAATGCAGCTTCACATAGGTTTTTGCATTATTGCAACCATTGCTCCTCCAATTGTTTTTCATGGGAAATCACTGACGTAAGTATTTTTTAATGTACGTATTAGGCGACAGAGATCTTTCTTGTCAATCTACTTGAATAATAAAATGGGCACGTGGAAGTTATTTTGCTATTTTAATGTCACCGTAAGTTTTGAGGCAGTGATTTAAAGGATTTTATTGCACAATGGGCATTTAATAGCTGGATTTTCATGTCCTTTCACTGTTGTGTTCATTGTCTGTGCAATATCATGCTGTTTACTTTCACTGCATTGATAACTTTTTCGTGTATTCGTGATAGTTTCTGTTTTTCTCATTTGCAGAGGTGTTCTTGCCGCAATAGATGTTTTCTCAGATAGTGTATTGGTTGGGGTAAGTTCAGATGTATTTGATTGAGCATAAATCTATTCTCCTTATTAGTATGATTTTCCTTAAGTTTACCTCTTATTATTAGCTAAAAAAGATTGGGTTATTTTATAATTTATTGTAAGCTGCAGAATTCTTGCAATCTTTATGGCATTGGCATTTTCAGTGGTGTGGGTGCAGCAGTTCATTCAATTTTTGAGATAAATGTGAAGCTATTGTTTTGACCTTTGTGCAGATATTTTACATCATTGGAACTGGATTTTTTTGCCTGGAAACACTTCTGAGTTTGTGGGTACTTCAGGTTAGCACGAACGATTAAGCTATCAGTTTTTGTGTGTTCTCTGTTATGCTTTCATCTATTAGGAAATGCCTTCACAATTATATAAAAAACTGTTTTTTAACCATGTAGAACCTATGGTAATTATGCTCTCGCCAGCTCATATGCTTCCATAAATGTCGCATGCATTTTTTGTGATGCTTGCCAGTAATATGGGAATCTGTCATCTGGGATCTGTGTGCTGCATTTTTTACCTATCCTATGATTTTTAAATTTGCGAATATCTATATGTACATGGCCTTGACGCCTGTTTTAAAGTTAGAATCGTAAGGTCAGACATTAAGTTAATGTGTTGAACTTAAAAAGTAAAATTTCTGCAGTTTGATTAGAATAATGTTTTGTGAATTGTGGTAACGTTTACTGATTTGATGTCAAACATGCTAGACATTGACCCTGGTCTAGTGCAAGCTCGGGCGACTTTCTGTACATGTGAAGCAAATTGATCGAAATAACCATGGCAGATGAACTTGCAGCTTGATGTTGGCATACTGACTTGTTCTTTGTTTTGCAGAAAATTTACCTGTACTTCAGAGGGCAGAAGTAGAAAACGTGGGAGAACATTTTCTGGTTGTTATCTTTCAATGTTATCTGGGAAATTCATGAGATTGGAACATTATGTGGCGTTGTGTTTGTGTAGCTGCAAATTTGATTATCGACTTCATAGAGTTCTTTTATTCTTTAGACCTATTAAATGAAATTATTTTATCGTTAGGGCCGTAGTTTCTTGAATGCTGACAACATTAGTTTTCATGTTTTTTGAAGCAATTAGTTCCTCACTTGTGTTTGATATGTTTCTTAGTGCATGGTCAGTTTTATTTATTTTTATTTTTTATTGAGGATCCTTGGGGAACCTTGTTTTATACTTAGTTTTCTTTTCCAGTGAAATTTCTATTTTTACGAGTAGTTTATGTCCCAAGTTTTTTCTTTAGAACTCATTAATGTAGGCAATTTCCGTGGAAGCAATGTGGGCATGAGTTTCCCCTGAAAACATTTTATACTGAATTGAAAATCAGGGACTTCAATAAAGACCAATTTTTCATTAAAAGCCAGCATTCATTTTTCAGTTTTCTTCATGAAATTTTTTTGTTATTTTACAAAGAATGACAAGTTCTTGTTTGTACAAAGAAAAAAGAGAAAAAACAATATTAAATGCTTATCAGAAACAGACACATTAGGATGCAATTTTGTTGCCAACAATGTAAGAAGGTGCCTACCGTTGTTTTTGGCCTGCGAGACAATACAAATTATTTCGGTTTATTTTTTTTAAAAAATATTAAAATTATAATAACATTAACTATTATTTATAATATACAAAGTTATAATATAACTTAACCAACATAATCACATATTAAAGTATTCTTTTTTGTGATCATTACCTGAATTATAAGACAGATCCACAGTAAAAAGACTATGGATGTTGGATCTGGAAAGAGAGAAAAGTTAGTTTTTCCAAATATTAGTTTAGATGTAAATCTTTGACAAGAGGGATATGTTTCACTGTTCTACTGCAGCCATAATATTAAGAAAGATATAGAAGTGGGTTCAACTTCACATCTTAAAATTTAAGCAAATACAAGAAAGAAAGACCATATGATCCATCCTGAAGTTGTACTATCTCAAACAAAAATGGCACAAATTTACCAAGGATACTATTACCTAAATGTAAGCAAGTTTGAAGGTAATGTTATTCTCAAATTCTCGAGTAGTCCACTCATCATCTCCACGGTGGTGTGTAGAAATCCTAACAGTCGGCTCGCCAAAGACCTCTGAAATGCAGAAAACTCTGCACTCCGGGTTGGTTGGAGGAGCCGAGAATGCAACCCCAAACAGACAACGATCTGAGTACGGAAGATTCAATCTCTTTTTGGAGAAGGGATTGACAAAGAAAAAGTTGAAAAAGCGACCTAGTGCAAACAACCAACCATCAATGGAGGCAAGAATCAAAGAACCTGATAACTCGGGAATAAGGAGCTCATAGACAATTTTTGTGCATGGATCCGGGACCTTATATTTCCTGTCTTCTTGGTGGGTGAACATAAGTGAACGGTTTTAGGATGCCATCTTAGCTTGGGCGGCTAATTGAGCGAGCCAACTCGCGATTATTTAACATTCGGTTCAACCCGATTTTACTCAAAATTCAATATTTAAATGTTTGAGTTCGAACTCGAATCATACGAATCGATTTTTAATAAGATAGTGTTCGACTCGACTCGACTCTGTTATAATTCGAAATCGACTTATAGTTCGACTCGATAAAATAATATAATAATATATATAATATCACTTGTCTACTCAAAATATATGTAAAATCATAAATAAATGTTATTATTAACTACATACTAAATGATTGTCGGTGGGGGTATTTTATTTTTTATTTTTTTATTTTTTTATTAAATTTAGGTCGTTCTTGTAATTGAATGATCCAAATTAAAGTTTGAGAAAAAAATATTATTTGACCCAACTAAGGTGGTCTATATATATATATATATACTAATAAGTTTAATTTTAATTAGTTATATATATTTATATACAATATAATGACAAGGTAGTTGGATAGCTTAGATAGTAAGTCTTCAAATTAAAGATTTAGAGGTTGTGTATTTTGGAGCTCTTCCGAACTAAACAGTGTAAGTATAATTGATATGGCTAGCTAGCTTCGCAAACCAAAATTTGGAGCGTTGCATTGGGGTGGTCAAAGTCATCGCTAGTGTAGCACCCTAATCTTGGCCAAAGCTTGGAGCGTTGTATAATGCTTAAGAGGTTAAAAAAACTTGGAGTGGTCAAAGACAAACTTATCATAGGAGCACATTAAGCTTCTTGCCTCATTTCTGATATGGTTTCCTTCCTGCTGATAATAGTTCATCTCTATGTCATCAGGCAGAAACTGCAATATTCAGACATTAAAACAGAGTGAAACCTCCTTAGAAAATAAAGCCATGAAAAATTTGTCATCGGTAATCTCACATTAAAACAGAGTGAAACCTCTTTAGAAAATAAAGCCATGAAAAATTTGTCATTGGTAATCTCACGATGAATCGGATCCCTATGAATATTTGGTGAAATAAGAGGAAGAGGATAACAACAATAAAACCTATGGAAGTTAATCACAAGACACGAAGGGCTTTCAGGAAAAAGAAAACAAAAGAGAAAGAAAGGAGACAAAACAAAATTACCCAAAAGGGACAAAAAGCATTGTAGGCGGCATCTGAACATGGATAGTTCACAGTCAAGCTTCGGTATTCCATGTCGAAGCTGTACAAAACATTCCTTCGTCTGTACAAAACACGGCCGGCCGCGGAGAGGAGGCTATCGCCGAGACTTTCGGGGCTTACCGGCTGCGACTCCGGCCACGGCGTCGTCGACGGCCACATCGGGCCGACAGACGACGGTCGACATCGGTTCGGATGTTGCGAGACGGCGGAGTTTCGGAGGCCCAAAAAGGGTAGCTGGCTGGAAAAAACACAGCCCCGACGCTACTTCGGCCCCGTTTTTCGGCAATCACCGGAGATGACAGCCGGGCGACCACGGCGAGCCACTCAGGCTGTCTGTTGCCACGTGGATAATACGGCCAATCTGATTTTGGCACGCCGCTCACTCGCACGATGACAAAGCGACAGGCGACGATGACATCACGGTGACATTGCAAAAAACTCAAAATATATTTTCTGCCACGTTGGAAAGATCCGACCGAGTCGGGTTATTAATTGAGCGAGCTAGTTCGACTCGAAACTCGATATTTAAATGCTTGAATTCGAACTTAACTCGAACTTGAATCTTACTAGTCGAGTTTGAGTAAAGTCGTGTTCGACTCGACTCGACTCGGTTATAACTCGAACTCGACTCGATTTGGACTACATAAAATAATATAATAATATAGTTTTTATATTATATATATATATATATACACACACAATATAATAACAAAGAAATGAGGTAGTTGAGATGGTATTCAAGTTGATAATCTCAAAGTTGTGGGTTCGAGCCTGTTTCGAGCTCACGAACGAGTTGGGTTCGAGCTTGAAAAATTAAATAGTTAAATGTATTTGAGTTCGAGTCGAGCTCAAACACATAAAAATATTTGAGTTGAATTTGAGCATATATATTTAAAACTCGTTCGATCTCGAGTCGAGTTCGAACACATGTAGAGCTTGACTCACTCGCTCGGTTAATACCCCTATGGACGAGTAATCGGCTTGAAGCCAAATTCCAACTCTAAACAAAAAAAAAAAAGAAGAGAAAAACATTGAAATTGGCCATAAATTGTAAAAAAATGCAGAAAATCGAAACGATGCGCACCGAAGGTCAAATTTCAATGAAAGCACAGCACGGGATCGAATTTCTCATGCATGCATGCAAAACCCAAAAAACTCCCACGCACGTAAAAGGAGGCACCCAAGCCCACACCAAAATAAGACACCAACGACAACAACCACAAACCTTGAACCGAAGGTTAGGGTTTTACATCTTTGCTCCCTCGACGGCCCCGCCTCCTCCTTGTTGTCTGCTCTTCGGCGGACGAAAGCAGCGTAGCTCCTACTCCTCGTTCTAATTTTTTCAGGAGGAGATGAGGGAGTATTTGTAGACGTAAGTGATTTGGTGGAAAAGTTAAATTTGAGTTTAGCTGTAGACTGTGAAGAGGTGGATGTGCATACGAATAAGCCCTTATCCTGTGCATCTCCCGTGCACAAACCTAATCCCTCCACAACTCTCTTCAAAATTTTTTAAAAAATAATTGCTGACGTAGGTGAGTAATAAATATATCATATAAACAAGGGACAAAATTTTCGAAATTACAAGTTGATAGAAAAACGTTTAGTTATTAGGAAAAAAATAACCATCACTTTAATTAAATAAATTTAATCATTAAAAAATTTGATTTTTTTCATAGCTTAAAGAAAATTAGTTAGTCACACACATAACTTAACCCGGAAGAAAAATCTAATCGTAATTAAGAATTTTCATCTCCATCATTAATAATTTCTATTTATTTTGATAATTACACATGCTTTTTCACCTCCATGCAATGGTTAATATGACAAAAAATTTCTTTTTAGGTTGAAAATTCTACTTTTATTAATACTTAGTCCGAAGGCTCAAGAGGTGTCCGTACATATTTAAATTTAATAATATATATATATATATTAAGAATATAAAAAAGTATTTTATAATGAATATTTATTCAATTTTAACAAAAAATATCGTTGTATACCCATACTAAAAGAAATATAGTCATAATTAATTATTTTAATTATAATCTATCTATCTATCTAAACCAGGTATAGATCAAGTTAATATATCTATCTGTTCATCGAAGTAGTAGATAAATTTAACAAATATATTTATACATCCTTAATATATTTAAACTCTTTTAATTTTAATCTAAATTGCTACAAACGTAAGTTGCGCTTTAATGCTTCGTATTCAGCAATACGTTGGGCTTCGAGTTTGGCTACGGGGGCATTCTCCATGTGAAAAATAGCATTATAATTTTAATAACTTAAAGAAAACAAACCTCTATAATAAATTAAATTTAGTACCTTCTTCTCGCATACCTTCATTCAAATGGTCGGGGAGGACATGACCTTTCATCACATATTTTTTAATTAAAATGTTTAGTTATGAGGAAAACACAGCCTCACTTTAATTAAATAAATTTAATCATTAAAAAAGGTCGGTTAGGGGGCCCACTCATGCTAAGGGTAGTCGAACCGTAACAATTTGATTTTTTCATATCTTAAAGAGTTAGTCACAAGCTCACATAACTTAACCCAAAAGAAAATCTTGTCATAATTAAGAATTTTCATCGTCATCATTAATAATTTCCATTTATTTTTTATAATTACATATGTTTTTTCACCAAAAAAAACTTTTTAGGTTTAAAATTATACTTTTATTAACCGCTAGTCTAAAGACCCAGAGATGTGTGGGAATATTTAAATTTAATTATATATATATATATATTAAAGAATATACAAAAAATGTTATTACTATATTATTTTATAATAAATATTTGTTTGATTTGAACAAAAAATATTATTATATAAAAATACTAAAAGAAATATAATTATAATCAATTATTTTAATTATGATATATTTATCTATCTAAACAAGGTATAAATAAAGTTAATTTCAATAGTGTTCATGGAAGTAACGGATAAAACATCGGCTTCAAGTTCAGGCACTCGGGCATTCTTTTTTAGAAAATAGCATTATAATTTTAATAAAATACAAAAAATGAACCTTTATACTATGCTAAATTAAATTTAGTAGATAACCTTTCATACTTTGTTGGCATACATGACATTATGCCATCTTTTCTTAATGGCCTATTTGTTTGACTCGCTTCAGCAGCCGCTAAGGCAGCCAAGTCTAGTCAAACGGTAACATTTTGATTTTTTTCATAGCTTAAATAAAATTAGTTAGTCACAAACTCAGATAACTTAACCCAAAAAAATCTCGTCATAATTAAGAATTTTCATCGCCATCATTAATAATTTCTTTTTAGTTTTGATAATTACACATGCTTTTTGACCGGCATGCAATGGTTAATATGAAAAAAATCTTTTTTTAGGTTGAAAATTCTACTTTTATTAATAGCTAGTCCAAAGACCTCACATGTGCGGCCATATTTAAATTTAATAATATATATATATATATATATTAATAATATACAAAAAGTTATTACTATATTATTTTATAATGAATATTTATTCGATTTTAACAAAAAATATTGTTGTAAACACATACTAAAATAAATTTTAATAAGTAAAAGATTTTAATAACTAAATAAAATTTATTATTTTAAAGATTTTTATTCAAATACAACTTTACTCTAAGTTTTTTAATAATATTTTATGCAGGTTTTATTTAACATGAAGGAAAATTTGGTAAATTATTTTTTTCAATATCCATCAATTATTATTTATACAGATAAATGATTAATTGTTGATACTATCACATATGAAAATATTTATCCCTTCGTGACAAGCAGTAAGATCACGACACATTATTAACAATCTATGCATCTCAAATTCAAAAATATCTGTATATAGTATTTTGTTTTGTATATAGTATTTTGTTTTAGAACACTCAGCTTTGTAGCTTTTGTTTACAAGCTTGCTAAGTACTTATTTGCCAATTATGCATATAAAGCACAATAAATAATTGTTTCCAAGCAATTTTACTACCAAGTGTTTATTCTAAAACTCACAACCAAAAAGGGAAACAATAATATGACAAGTGAGAGGGAAGACGAGTTTTAACGGTGTAGACGTGTTTTAACAGTGAAGTAATTGAGGGAAGCAAAATATAAGTGAATACAAAAACATCACTTCAACTTCAAACCTCTATATGTGAAAATGAAGAAGGTTTTTTTCTAGGGCTCAGCCTCAATCATTTGCATACTTAAAATTATGACTAGCCCATAGAAGTTGTAAAACCTAAAAAATAACTAGCTTATTTTTATTTCGAAACGAATCTTAAATATTATTGAATTAATATAATTTAATAATATTTATAAAATTTTTTCAATAAACTTTATTTATTATTATTTTTGTATTTCGTTATTACGAAGCGTGTAAACTTTATTTATTATTTTTTCGTATCTCGTTATTATATAGTATGTATGTATTTATGATTTATTTATTATGAC